>JANHZU010001992.1:107547-119664 GCA_032468055.1 Acrochordus granulatus
TGTATTTATGTATTTATTATTATGTATTTATGGCTACATGGCCACAGAAGTGTCTTTGGACAATGTTGGCTCCCTTGGCTGTGAATTGGAGATGTGTACCACCCTGTAGAGTTGGACATGACTGGCAGGAGAAATGTTTATCTTTTTTTTTTTAATAAAGTCTTGAAATTTCTCTGCCCCTCTTATACCAACAGAATCAAGGTGGGATTATTTTTTAGTTTATTTTTCATACTTTTCCAGGACTGTAGGTCTTCCTTTAAAAGCCTTCTATTCCTTTATCCGATTTATCTCCCTCATTCCTTTATACCAAAAAGCAGTTATACTGATAGTACTTAATTGCAATTAAATCTAAATGGTAATGAAATAAATCAGTTTTTGTTTGGTCCCATTCACTACTTTGATGAACCCAGCCCCTTTAGGCAGATTATACCCTTCCCACAGCCTGGAAAAATCATCCATTCTTATACTTAAAGTAGTGCCAGAGCAGAACTGGAGTGTTAATAACTGAAGATGTTCACTTTATATGGAGAGTGATTCTTTAAAAATCACTTCTTGAAAGAGGATTACTCTGAGATGTTCTGAACAGGCAAAAAATAGTCTTCCCCACAAGACCAATATTTGAAAGGAATTATAGTTTGAAGCAATCTGCTCCATTGGTATATTTTTACACAATCCTGAATGTTATAAAATATCCTCAGTCTCTCGCTGGTGCCCTCCATACAAAAAGAACTGGAGCCAAGCAAGTTTTGCTCAAGTGGCGCTTGAGTTAAAAGGTCATAATTAAGCATCAGAGCTACCCAGAAACTGCATGGAGAATCTGTTTTGCTGTGAGAAGAATCGTGAAATTGGAGCGGGCCATTTAGGCTGTGGAGTTCAATCCGGCAGGTCACACAGGACTCTGAAGGAAAGCCTCTCCGATTGTTTGCTTAGTGTGAACACTCCCTACGAAAGGGAGGCTGCCGTTCTGCTGTACGTTCCATTGTTACCATGCTGTTGCTTCTAGGAAGGTTTTCCTAACTTTCCACAGGGATCTGCCTCCCTATAACCAGTAGAAAATTGGTCTTGGCTTTCATATACAATAGGTGATAGTACTTCACTACTCAAAAATTGCTATTGGGCCACCTCTTCTCTTAAGCTTGGGTTTATGCTTCTCTGCAACTGTGCATAGGCACAGATGCATACATCTGCAGTGCAGGGGGGGTTGGGTAAGCGTAGGTTGCAGATGGAGGCAGATAGTCGCACGCGTGCACCTCCCAAATCTCAACTGCACATTGTGCAGCAGATGTGTACAGTCGCATTTGGGCAGTTGCGGAGAAGCATAATCCAGCCACAACACAGTTTGTGTTGTGGGGGACTTACAAAGACCTGCCAGAGTCACCTATCAGTGGGAAAACCACCACCAATCCCTCATCTGACAATATGGTGAGAAAGTGCTGGAGGATTCCTGAGGAAATCTCCTACTTCAGATTTTTATTTCATGGGTCTGTGGATCTCTTTGGAGATAATTGTCGACATGTCATTCCTCCCTCCTCCCCAAATGGTATTTTTTGGAAAAGCAGCAATCAGGTACAAAGATGGAATTTCTCAAGGGAAGAATTTTTTTTAAATGTCCAAGGCATGGAAATCAAATCCCTCAAGAGACTGATACTTACATCTGAAATTGATGATGTTAATATTGGGCATCTGTCTGGACTATACAGGCAAGACTAGAGGACATACTGATTGTCCTCGACTTAATACTGGTCACTTAACCATCTGAAGTTACGATGGACCCCCCCAAAAGGTACCTATATCCCAGTTCCAAAGTTCTGGTGGCTGCCCCCCCACCAAATGACCACATTTTGGACATTCAGCAAGTAGCCCACATTTATAGTCACTTGCAACTTCTTGCAGTTATGTGATCTCAATTTACACAATTTTTGCTGAAAACTGGCATTTATTTCTGTTTTTGGCAAAAACGCTATAGCAAACAATGAGCTTGCTTAATGTCTGTGGCATTTACTTAATGACAATGGATCACTTAACAACCATGATGATTTGCTTAACAACCGCCGTAAAAAGGTCATAAAAAGGATCAGTGATGACACACTTTATGACCATTATGACTAACATCCACAATGGACAGGCTCCATTATGGTCATAAGTCGAAGACTACCTGTATATTAGGAATCTGAACTGAACTGAAAATCCATTATGACATTGTTTTGGATGAATGTTTGAGATTTCCGTTCCAGTCAATTCAGGCAATTATGACAAATTCATCTATATAACCTAATTACCTTTGTTTCAAAGATTAAGTCATCACCCCAGCATTTTGCCTCCTTAGGCTCTCAAAAGTACTTCCAATTTCCAGAGATATAGGATCATGACCAAAATGTCAACAGTCACTGCTTAATTGTGCATTGATTCCAACAAACCTCACTTAAAAAACTCCACAGCTAAGCAAATATACTTGAGGCTGTTGCTTAGACATCAAGTCCTCCTGAAAGCAGTCAGGTGTGTAGCTTAAGTACAATGTAAGCAGCCTTCAGATGGAGTCTGCCATGCATGGATATTTGCCCTGAGCGACCCAGGCTGAATTCAGGAAGGGACTTTCCTGAGAAAATGTTCCTCAGGTCAAGTTGCCCTGCCTATTTCCACTATGCAAGGCAGTGGTAAACTAATCTTAATCAGAACTAGGATCCCACTGGGTTTTCCTTTATTTGTGAGATTTATTACCAGGCTTTTCATTATTCTGTACCAGGCTTTATTCAATTCATGCTGCTGTACCGAAACCAAATTCCTTGCATATCTAACCACGCTTGGCCAATGAAGTATCTGTATAAATGCAATCACCCCAAAGTCAATTCTCCCTGCATTATCAGTTTTATCTTTTAACTGTTTTTCTTAATAATGAGGAAAGAGGTGCTCTGGAAGAAAAAAACCTGCAAACAGCTTCTGTGATATAATTATTGTAAGCAGTTCATTCTAAATTTTATGAATAGCAGTCTCTTGATCTCCTGCAAGATATGGAAGATTGAGACATTCATATTCCTCTGACAGATGACACCTATCCTTATCTTGCTGCTATGTTTAACACTGTCTACGGCTGTTTCCTTCTGGGTTGCCTGTGAAGGTGGGGAATAAGAGATAACAGAGAGTCAGTTTGGTCTACTGGTTAAGGTAAAAGATACCAACCTGGAGACTGAGTTTTAGCGCCACCTTAGGCATGATAGATGGCTGGGTGACCTTGGGCCGGTCACTCTCTCTCAGCCCAACTCACCTCACAGGGTTGCTGTTGTGGGGAAAATAGGAGGAGGAAGGGGTGTTAAATGCATTCTCCACCTTGAGTTGTTTATAAAAAATAATAAAGGTGGGATACTAATAAATAATAAATGGGATGGTTATAATCCTTCCTGAGTGGATGATGTAGCTGCAGGGAAGTCAAAGTTATCCCTTGGACATATCATATCAATCTATTGATATCCCATTATATATTCCCACTTCCAGCTGATTTGGAAGCGCAGCAGAAGTCTGGTCCTAATGGCTAGAGGAATCCAGGGCCTGGATAAGAGGAACAGGCTCATAAGCATTTTTAATGTTGTTTAGTCTCTTATTAGTTCCAGTTTCGTGTCACTAGTCTACAGATAGTCCTTCACTTATGACTTGTCGCTTAGTGACCGTTCAAAGTTCTTGTCGCTTAGTGACCGTTCAAAGATAAACCTACTATCTGGGGGTTACTTATGATTTGGATTTGAAGTTTTGATGGTCAGGTCTCCCCACAATCATATGACCACATTTCAGCCACTTGGCAACCAGACTACATTTATGGTTGTTTATCCTGCAGTAAAAGAACTGCGTTTTATGATGGCTTTACTGAAAATTGGCATTTACTTCCAGTTTTCAGCAAAACCACACCCATAGTGAACCATTCTTTTGCTTAATGATTGCCACAAGAAGGTCATAAAATCAGGCTGTACATGTGACCAACCCGTTTTATGACTGTCACGAGTTATGACCATGATGGGCAGGCTCCATTAAGGTCATAACTTGAGGATTGTATCTAAATAATAAGCATTCTCACCACCTCTTTATTCAAGTAATTTATTCAAATGTGGAAGAGTACTGGTCCTAGCACTGTTATCTGCTCCCACTATGTGATATCTCATTTTAGCGCGGTAAAGATTTGCTGCTGTACATTCCATGAACGTGAGCTTTAAACAGATCATTTAAAATGCATGCAATCTAGCCTATATTTAATTAGCTTGCTAACTAGAATGTCATGGGGTATTTTGTCAAAATGCTTGGCTGAAGAGAAGATATATCCACTAATTCCCATGCTCTGCTAAAGAAATTACAGTATCGAAACAAAAAATGAAAGATTATTTCTAAACAATTCCATGGTGACTAGTAATCCTCATAAAGACTGATCTCTTTATGATAAGCTTTACAGTCTTCCCATATATCAGTATCAGACTGACTAGCCTTTAGATCCCTGGCTCCTCTGAGTTTCCTCATTTAAAGTTCAGAAGAGAACCTTCTAGTAGTTCACCCACTATCCTAGTAGTTCAAGATAATGGATCGAGGTCTAGCCAGATGCACACATACAAAACCAAAATAAAAAAATATTTGCTGCTGGAAACATCTGCTTCCTGAAGTCAGGAGATAAAGGCAGTTCCAAAAGCATGCAAAAAATGTGAAAAACCCAGAAAACCTGTCAAAGAGTTTAAAGGATACTGCAAAGAAATATGGAAACCAACATTATCTGTAGGCTGCCAAATCATATACAAGAAATAGTCTATATGTTTGCTGGCTTGTATGTAGTGAATGAATTTGTTATGTCATCTTTAATGTTTGTTGTGTCTTCCTTTGCTGGAGTAAATTCATTTTCATCTTTCAGTATTTCTATCTACCATCCTCACCACTGTTCTGCATCTTAATTCCACCCAGTCCAGAAAGGACAACCAGAATTTTCTGATAAATTATGCAAACACCATCATAGTAAGACTCTCATCCTTGTTTCACCAAGCATAAGTCTCAAGGGATAAAGAAACTGAATTAGCTATTTCAGATGAAGTTTAAGTTAACCCAAATGTGAACAACTTTTCATTAAAACTCTTTCCATTAAAACATCCAGAGACATGCTTTAGTATTCTGTGGCCTGATCTATTCTGGAACTCTGAAATCTTCTCAGGGTCTTTCTATTGGACATAATGGGAAAGGAAGGAGGGATGGAAGAGAAAGAAACGAAACATTCTCACATTTTTCCCAGCCAAAATACATAAGATTGGAGAACATTCTCAGAGCATCTTAATAAGGAATAAATAAAACAAAATATGTTTGTTTTTTCTCATGATATTTCATAGGAAATGGGTGGGTAGCTCATTATGACACTACTGTGAATATCTATTGTCAGAAATAATAGAAATATCTTAGGAGTGCACTATCCAGAAGTAGCTAAAGAGGAATGTTCCCAGAAAAAAAAAATACTGGAAGTAGTGGGGGAACCCAGAGTGCAAAGAATGGTGAGCATTTACTAGAAGCCAAAAACATAAGAAAAAGTTTCCCACTGCTATATATAGCAATTGTTGGTTTTGGCCTGCATTTCAGTTTACTGTGTCAATTGCAGACAGATATTACTTTTCAGAATTTATAGCAGGCTTTTCGAGACAAAAAATACAGTCCCTTCCTCTTCCCAGAGTGTTCAGGTAAACAGCATGCCATGGATTAACCATCTTTTTGACACTTCCAGGCGTTTCCACATTTCCTTATGCTCCTTGAAGTCAGCTAGAAGAATCTTCCTGACATGGTGTCCTCCAGGTAAACTGCCATTTAGAAGACCCAAATAAGGAATGGCTGAAGCAGAGAATGCTCTCAAGTGTAAGGAATGGTATGCCAAAGGAAGGAAATAACCACAAACCTCAGAACAATGGGACAGACATGCAGGGTATAGGGCTCAAAAGGAGCGTGCTTATTGCCACTGTAGACATCAATGGCCAACAAAGGCTCCAAAGAGATCATTACTACCACCCAGTGGAATAAAATGCTCCACTAAATGATGCTTCGTGTTTGCCTTTGGAGCTCTTTCAGATGCTGTTAACACGTAGCAGCATTATCTTATTCTGTTGCTTATAGATGCATCCTGATCTATACGGTTTCTAACACTCCAGCTGGCTTAACCCGATCCTCTGATCTCATCGTTATCTCATATATGTTTGTCTTTCCAGTTCTGACGTGCAAACGCTTCCTCGTATTTATGTTTGTCTTTCCAGTTCTGACATGCAAACGCTTCTTCTCCTTTATAGTGAATCCTGTGTTTCAATTTCCAGAAACTTAGGTTCTTTGTATAGATGCATTCCTATCTTCGGAAGTAATTTATCTCTTTCCCCCACCCTCCATATAATTGTATACACATCACACACCCGCACACACCAGATATATCTTCTGTGACCCAAGTCTTTGTTAGGGAAGCAAAAGGGTCTTGACTGGCAGAGGAGGGTGTAAGGGAAGAAAACCATCCAGGTTAGGTGTCAGCTACTCACTGATATTACTGTTATTCCCAGAGGCGGTAGCTAAGAGGAAGAGAACATGCCAGTGATGGGAAGAATTAATCATCCCTGAGATGTTACTTAATCATGCATGTTGTTCACTTCTTGTTTGCTTAGTACTGATTTCAGTGGGATAGTTTCAGGGGTTTCAGGAATGGAGCTCATCTCATTTGAATTGTGAGGGACATAAAAATATGCTGCTTCATAAAATAGAGGACATTGCCTCTCAACAAGCAAGTGTAGCACAGTTTGGTCTCCTATGACTTTTCCAGAGTTTCTAGCTCCTCTCCTGATACAGGTTTATTTGCAGCCACTGCATACAAAGCATGTGCTCTGTCACTAGATTATCATTTTTCCCTGGCCTTAATCGCACAGGCGATTGCCCTTAGTCCCTTATTTACATATTTATTTGATTTATATCCCACCTTCAGTACCAAGCTTTAATGTACATAGTGCTCCCTTTTATATTTTCTTGACAATAAAACCCTTTGAGGTAGATTAGACAAGAGAGAAAACCTGAAATGTTTATTATAATAGCAATTGTTATATAATTCAGTGCTTAGTCTCCTAACATTACTTACTTACTTTGGGCGTTAAGTATACTTTAAGTATAATGATTCTTGATACTTTTCTGAAGATGTGATTATTATAGTTCAGAAGATGTACATTTGCTATGTGAGACATGTCTGAGTCATATAAAGAATGTTTATTATAGTATATAGTTTGTATTGTATTAATTTGATCACATTGAGAGAAGGAAACTTTTTTCTTTTTATATTGATTTATGGATAGAGATTCAATCAGAGATGGGTTTGGAATGATGGGGAGGATTATCTTTTTTGTATAGTTTTTTTTGGGGGTGTGTATTTATATTTTAGATTTTGTTACTGTTATATGTTTTTGTTATTGTCTTATTGTGTTTCTTATTATATGTATTATAAAATTATATGTTGTATTTTATTTTGTTGAAAAATAATGAAAAGTTTAATTAAAAAAAGACAAGAGAGAACACCTAACCTAATGCCACCCAAGACGTTTCTGTGGGTTTATGTTTCTAACTTATGTTACTTAGTATTATCACACAGCAAACCAACACATACCAATACTAATTAGTCTCAGGAAACTGCAACTTAGGGTCCTGAAGCAGGTGAATGAATTCCATAAATTGTCAGCAGGTGTCCCTCAACTTTTGGAGGCTGGTGAGCATATTTGGAATTTTTGAAAGCATGTGAGAATATTTGTGCAAAATGTTAGCCAAGTTGTTGGCTGCTGCGATGGCAAGTGTGGGCCTGTCACAAATACCAATGTCATACATGGCAAAATTGTGAGGCTCCCAAACTGTTCATTCCTTGTCATTCTCAGATTATCTTTTCCTTTTTTAATGCTCATGCAGGCATGCTACTTCGCATGAAGGGCTAAAGAGGTGATGTCTTGGTGTCACAGGGTGGCCAAGATTAAAAATGTTAATTCTATTTTCTCATTGTTTAGGAGAGTTAGAGACAGTTTAAAGGGTCAAAAAAAGGACACACCAAATGTTAACTTTGTCTCTTAATTTAACCAAAAAGTAACTAAAATGTGCCTTTGAATTTCATTAATGTACTTTGGGCATGCCTGGCTCATAATCTATAGTCTGTGTTCCCTCTAGTTTAGGACAACGAGAACCCAGCAATAAACTGGATGCATCAGTTTATTGAAGGCACTATTCCTGTCCTACGTATTCACAAAATCCCCTGAGATTACATTTGATACATTTTTTTTCTCAGTGTTGACTCCTAGAGACTGCAATTTTCTTGGCAAGTTTTCAGAAGTGGTTTGCCATTGGTTTCCTTCAAAAGCTGAGAGAGAGGAACTGGCCTAAGGTCATCCAGCTGACTTTGTGCCTAAGTTGAGACTAGAACGCGTAGTTCTCCAGCCTGGTGCTTTAACCACAGCACCAAATGCATAGTGAAAGCAAAATGAGATTTCATGCTCATCAGTAGGCAGATGATCACTTAATGACCTTTGGGGTAACTTCTAAAACTCCAGGCCTTTTGTACGTGAACTAGTTCTGTGAGGACAATATTCAAGTCAGCTCCAAGACAAATAAAGGACTTTTGCAGTAGACTACTGTGACAAAATAGTGCCTTCTAAAGCATCAAGTTCATTTAATAAATTGATTCCACACTGAGAGTCTTGAATAGACAAAACTCATATTTTGCTTTCTAAAAATGAATCTTCCATAAAATCATTTTTATACAATGGCACAACTGATGAAAATGTACCAGCTCCTGTGACCATTCAATCACAGGATTGTTAAGAAGATGGGTTCAACTGCAAATTTTGGATTTATTGGCTAAATTCATGGCACTAAGGATAGACATTTTGTTGATGGGACAAAGCAACAATCTTGCCAGAGAGACTGGCTTACACTTGTCTTTTATGTCTTATACAATTGTGAGGTTACTGCTCCAGTAAAGTAAAGGAATAGGAAGTATGGAAGCCTTGCTTAACAATGTCCAAATACAAGTCTCAAATGATCTTCCCCTCAATCCTGGTCATTTCATAACAACCAGAGACTACCATGACTCAAATTTATCTAAAGTTAATTGTGAGTATATCTTATTGAATTCAGTCTCAGTCTGTGCAATCAATGGGGCTTTATACATAAACCTTAACCACACTTGTCCGTCCCTTTTCAGCCAGGGGTGGTTGTTTTCATCATCACCAGTATTTCTACTACTATTAAAACTATTATAAATACTATTAGAGAAGAGTATTTGTTCTTTGGAAATGGATTTGGAAATACCACATAACTGAGACGTTAGTTTGTTGAAAAGACAGAAAGCTCCACTGAACCCAGCATGGCCTACTTCTTCATGCAAGTCAATATAACCATGTTGTCTAAGAGTTATGGAGTTATTTTGCATATAAATGGAGGGAGCTAAATGTTTATTACAGCGGCTGGCAGTGGCTTTCCAAACTTTCACTCAAAAATCTGAGTTCTGTTAGAACATGATATCTGAGTTCTGTTAGAACATGATGGAGACTGATTGTGGACATTTGTCTATGAAAGATACCTTCTAGAAAGAGGTGTACACTATTATACACACTTCTAATCAAAATGGAACTTGCCAATCTGCATTTTTGAGATATTATGGACAAAGGCACATAATTTAGGTGATTCAGTCTCAATCAGACAGGAAATCTGTGGCAGAGCCAGGAAATGAGTGTGTATCTCCCCTCAACTCCCCATTCATGCTTTACCACAAGATTATGTTGCTTTTTTCCCCAACAATCTTTTCAAAAGTAGTGGCTACAGAGTGTTTTTCCCATTAGCAATGAGACATGGAGCAAATGTTCTCTCTAATCTATGGAGTTTTAATTCTACCATAATCACCCTGGGTGGTGTCTTGTTGCCTCTTTAATTATCCATGTGTTTTAAGTACAAGTGAACTAACAAGAACCATCCTTCATTTTTGGAACTGAACAGAAGCCAAACTTTTGTGGAGGTTGGCAAGATGACTTTGAAGTTTTCTTTGGTTTGTTTACACAATAAAACTCTGTGCTTTTGTTCTTTCTTCTGATTGGGACAAGATCCATACATCAAATACTCAGAGGCTGCAATAGGCTTAAACTGGAAGAGATATTGTAGGACTAGAATATGAGAATCACTTCCTAAGAAAGAGAATCCAAAACTGATTCACGTGATGGCTATTTATGTTTCTGCTCAAAAGGAAAATCAAAGATTATAACATTTAGAATGGCTCCTAAAACAGGATGATACAATAATGGTTCCTTCAAGTCTAGGGTTTACTAGCAATTATCAAGCAATGCAACCATAAACCAGATCTCTACCCCATGGAGATTTCAATTTAAATGTCAATAAATTTGAAATTAACACAAAGGGAGGATGCATGGGCAGGCACAAGATTAAAGCTCCAGTGCTGCCATCCAGCACAACATTTGCTGAGGAGGTAAGACAGCTGAATACAGCTCAGAAAATCAGCATACCAGCCTCCAAAGATTATACAAGGAACAAGGAGATAGCACTGCTTAGAGTGGATATTCCTGGTAGATTAGAAGACGTTCCAACTTCAGTTATAATCAGTGACAGCACTGAGCAATATTTTTTTCGCTGAGATTATTATTCTGTTTAGCATTTCTTAAAAGAGAGTAGGACTGGAGCACAAGGCTGAGCTGTAGCAGTTTCCCAGTTCAGGTGCTTACAATTAGCACTGCTGTCAAGTATTGGCAGAAGAATCTAGGTCACAGTTTGCATCAGCCAAAAATATTATCACACAAAATCTGGCACCCTTAACAAAAGCAGTCAAGCTTTCTTCTAGTTGTCTAACGTTTTATTTAGGAAATGGTTAGAAGATATTTGAAGTTATAAAATAGGTGGAAAGGGGATAAGTGCTGAGGAATGAGCATTGCAAATATGAAGACTAGAATCCTGATACTGATAAAAGCCAACATGGACACCCATAGGTCACTCCCGGCCCTTATCTATGCTCTGCAAAACCTCACAAAACAACATTGGTTTTGTGTGGGAAACCAAAGAAAGTAGGTGTGTTAAATTTCCAATAGTTCCAACATATCTATTTAATAAGAATCCCTCTCAATCCAAAATATTTATTTTATGTATTTATTTCACTTTATATGGCCACCTGATTCTGGGCAGTGAACAGCAGCTAGAAATACCAAATAGCAATACTAATGCCATAAAGACAACTTGGCAGCCAAGAGAGCAAACTATTCCAGTAATCAATACCACCATTCCATGGACTCCAAATTCTGACTCCTATGCCCAGCAGCTTAATCAGGCCTTCAGAGCCATCCAAAAGGCCACCAGGTTGGGGTTTATAATGCTCCAGAGAGCAGTCATCTTGACCAAAAATGATGTCTTCCTTAGTCACACCAGATGGCATTCTTTAAGAGACAAAACCACTGCATGCCTCTCCTGGCGGATCTGATCGAATAGGTAAACGTGGAGAATGAGTCCCTTAAATAACCAGGCCCTATGTCATGAAGAGTAATTGCCAGCACCTTGAATTGAACAAGAAGCACATAGGCAACCAATGAAATAGAGGTGTAATGTACATCAATAAAGGATTGAAACTAGTTTGGTCTGGTGATTAAGGCACAGACTAGAAACTAGGAGACTGTGAGTTCTAATCCCACCTTAGACATGAAAGCTGGCTGGGTGACCTTGGACCAGTCAGTGTCTCTAAGCCCAACTCACCAAACAGGGCTGTTGTGGGGAAAATAGGAGGAGAAAGTTGTGTTGGATGTTAGCTACCTTGAGTTATTTCATAAAATAATAAAGGTGGGATAGATAGATAGATAGGTAGATAGATAGATAGACAGACAGATAGATAGATAGACAGACAGATAGATAGATAGACAGACAGATAGATATAGATAGATATAGATATATACACATACATGTTGTTGTTCAGTCACGCAGTCATGTCCGACTCTTCGCGACTCTTCTTCTCCAGCACCACAATTCAAAGGCAGCAATTCTTTGATGTTCAGCCTTCCTTATGGTCCAGCTCTCACAGCCATACATTACTACTGGGAAAACCATAGCCTTGACTATGCAGACCTT
>JANHZU010001992.1:140072-150457 GCA_032468055.1 Acrochordus granulatus
ACACATACCAACAAATCTAATGACTCTTATAAGCTAACAATATATAAAATGATCTATAAAGTCCCTGTGTCTTTTATACATTCTATATTTAATGAGAATCAGAGGCATCAAATCAGGGTCTTTTTACAACTAGAGTATATTCTGAATCATCAGACTACAACCCTCCCCTGAAACAAAAGCTTGTTTGCTCACAGTGAAGACACTTGATTCTTATGTCACAGATAAATGGTATGAAATGGCATGTACAGAGGTCTTCTCCATTTGACCCAAATCATTTATTCTGCTCCTGCTGCTCTTTTTTTTTTTTTAAAAGCTACTTTTGTTCATACAAAATTCTCTTGGCTTGTGGATGGGATTGAATGTAAAGAATTTAAACTATGGATTCAGGTCATGAAGGAAATTGTTTCTGCATTATCAATTTCAAAATAATAAAGCCCTCACTCTTTTATATGAGTCTGAAGTAAAGAGATAACGAGGCAAAGAAGGTCCCCCTGCTGATGGAGGAACAAGACCAACTAATGCCTCATGCAAACAAAACAGATTTTTTTGTTTGCTTGTTTCCTGAGGGATTTCACTGCCATATTCAAGGAAAAGCCAGCCACCGAGGCCCTTAGTGCTCGGTGACCATCTGTACCAGCCCATTATCAGGGGAGTGAGATTGATTTTCCTTCTCTTTGTTCACTTATTCTAATACTCAGGAGTCTGTAATAGGTTTTGCATTGGGAGGCAAGGTGGGGGCAGGAAGGAAAGGCTAAAATGCCTGCAATTCATCCAAAGCAGGAGCAGCAGAAGGCGTCTTGCACAGTAGAAGGAAAGCCTGTTTCTTACTGGTGTCTTGAATTACATGGTAGGACTTCTCAACATGGTTTGCATTTATGTAGATATAATAATAGCTGACTTGCCCTCCACAGCCAGGAAGATGAATTGTGTCATATCTACAATTATACAAGGAATAAGGTATTTTGTCTTTCCTCAAGACCTTATGGTTTAACAGTGCAAATAGGGACAAATACATTGAGGAGCTGCTCTGTTCTAGATGTGCAGTGACATCACATTATTGATACAACAACTTGTTTGGCTTGGTTGTAGCATTGGCAGCTGACCTCTCCTCAATGCATTTTGCAACCTGAACCCCTTGCAAAGTCCTTGAGACCCACCTGCTGAACTTTAATTGCCAAGTTTTCTTAGGAATTTGATAGAAATTACAAGGGAAAGAGAATGGATGGATGGATGGATGGATGGATGGATGGATGGATGGATGGATGGATGGATGGATAGTTTATATTTATCTCAGTGCATCTATGCAATGACTTTTTTACATTAGAGTAAAAAAGTACTGTCATGAGTACTGTCATGTTCACTGTGATTCTTGGCCAATTAACAATAACACAAAATAAAAATGATATTCAGTGATTAGATTCAGTTTAAATTAAATGGCTGCTCAGGCTGGAAAACATATTGTGTGACTTTGCCTTAAAGCATTAAACCATGTTGCAAGTTTTAAAATTAAATACAGAAATAAGTATCTCTAATGGTGGCTTTACATTTTCAAAAAAACTCTTCCACATATATAACAAGGCATTTGATTATTCCTTTCTGTCATCCCCAGTTTAATGCAGGCATCCAAATTTTTCCCATATACTTCCAGGTCCTGGCTCTGAATCTTCAAGTGCAAATTCTAAGGGGCACTGAAGTTACAGCAGAGAAATAAAATCCTTTCAGGAATAGAGATGTTTTCAGATAAGGATACATCTCAAAGCAAACAGTGATGTAGCTGAATCTTTGGATCATAAATTGTTCATTTCAGACATAAGCATTACCCTTGTGATTTACCTTACAAACTCAATATTCTTATCCTCAGATTAAAATATGGAGCAAGTATTTGTTCTTTGTCATTATAAATGTAGGAAGCATGGGGCTGTTGGGACTACAGGCAACAATTTTGCTAACAGAGCTGAATTAGATGTTTCTTAAGACTTAACTAAGAATGGGATTTAATGAATTAATGAACATATTAGAAGCCTCTATCAGAGTTAAAAATGGTGAGAAAGGAACATAATTTCCTGCTACCTAGCTGCAGCTCTATAATTTAAAGGAGAAACTCTTAGCCTATATTAAATATAATGCTTGATAATATATGAACGCTTATTTTTCTGAGTGAATAATTTTGTTATATTATTGTTTTATACTAGTCTTACAATTATACTGAGAGAGACAAATTCCTTGTACATCTAACCATGCTTGGCCAATATAGTATCTGTCTCTGTTTATACCATTTTCAAATTTTATTTATTTACTTACAGGAGTTATGGTAGCCTATCTCATACAATGACTTTAGATGGCTCAAAACAATCTACAGAATCATTTTTAAGGTATTTGCCTCCTTTATTTAAGGAAGCATTTTGACCCTAAACTTTTCAGGGTGACTATTATGATTAAATCCTGCTACTAAGGATCTACAGCAGATGGGAAAAGGAAGAGCAGAATGCCACTATACTGAGATCAACTGTTGAGGGTATTCCTCAGAGTCTCCTCATCAGCCATTTTTTCAAGCTTCCTAAGCTATTTGCATTCAAGCTGGTTATGATATCAATAGCAATTTATTACACTAATGTTTGAGCTTGTTCTCCACCCCAAACCCCAATTCTTTACATGATATCTTTTAGATTGTAAGCTTGGTCTTTACCTTTGTAAGACATTTTAGGAAATAATTTGGCTGAAAAACAGGTTGAAAATGCCTTAAACAAATAATATCAATCTTGAACTTCTCCTAATCCATGAACAAAAGCATCTCCATACTTCTTATTATAAAAACGTGCTACACAGGTATGTGTAAGGGAAGCAGACAATGAAACCATTCATGTCTTTTCTTCTTCATCCATTAAAGCCAGGAAGATTGGCAGCAGAACTACATTAAAGGTGGCACACTTCTGCTATAGGATCAACAATTTCTTCCTGCTATGTGACCAGCTCCACTGGCTACCAAAAAGTATTGGTCTTTGGTGAATTGAGTGGCTTATACATTTATAAACACTGACTATTATCCTTAATGATGCTATAACAATGGATAAAGCTCAGCATTTTTCTTTTATTTTCCCAGGAGAATAGTGAAAGCCCTTATTTTCTTTCAAAAGGAGTAACTCACTGACTGCTGACAGGAAAAAAGATACACAAATCCAGGAAATGAGGACTTATTTATTATTTATAAAACTTTTGAAGTTAAAAAAGGATGCAAAGGAACAATCCAATCTAAGTAACTTTATACAAATTCAGAAGGTTATTTTACATAAAGAAAGAAGTGATCCAATCAAAATAATGATCACTAAAAGGTGTAAAACTGTACAAACTAGTCTGATCAGGATAGGATCACTATATCTTGGCTGCAAATGTCCAGAGAGCTATTAGATGGTAACAAGGTTTTAGAGTTTTGTATTTTCTCACTATCAACTAGCATCCAGTGATTACTGGATTTTTGCAAGGTGGCTATTGAAGCCCTAGCTCATCCACTAACTAATACTGACTGTAGAAGATAGCATACCATGTACCATCCAAACTTGAAAATAAATCATCTTCTTGCAGCTGAATTCACACAGATCCAACTCTACCATACATTGAGTGAAAGAGTATTTTATTGCCAAAAACTGGATGAGATGCTTTGGAGATTTTCTTCTCAGGAAATGATAATACTATAAATACTTTATAATGATACCTCTGGCTTTGAGTGCTTGACATCCTTAACACAGATCTCTGTTTGTTCCTTTTTATTCCTTGGACTTAGGTGGTGAAGGGTCTTGCTTCCGCAATAGATTAATTTTCAAGTAATCTATACTTGCTTTTAAATTATCATGAAACGGGAAGCATTCAAATACACCAAGTCTATTTAATTCCTAAATGTTATTGGCCAGTAGGGCTCTGCTTAGTGTGTTTTTTTAAATACCAGAATTAAACACCTTTTTTTTTTACAAGGAGACTTGATAATAATTGCTGGAATACATCCTGAAGAAAGTTGCTGAACACTTGAAATCAGGAAGCTGCCACTGCTGAAGTCTGGAATGGGTAAAGAGAATGGCAACCTAATCTTGAGCTCTTGCCACATAAGTGAAACTCTTGTCTTCAAGTCAAGCTTTCCAAGTGGAAGACCTCATCCTGCCAAGAGGAGGAATGCCAGGAGTGGGAGAAGGGTACAAGAAATTGAAAAATATAATCTTTGAATATTTCATACTGATCAAACTTAAGACTCATTGAAAGGACACAAAAGAAATGGTTGACAATAAGTCCTAGGTCAGCTTGCAAACTTTCCAGAAATCATATGCATAAAGTCCTGTCCTACTAGATTGGATGCAGTGGACACACTCCGGGTCCCTTCTCTCAAATGATGTCACCTAGTGGGACCTTGAGTGTATGCTTTCTCCTTAGCTGCAATGGCCTTTTGGAAGAGCTTCCCAGATGAAATCTGGGGTGGAGGAGTGCTACCTTTTTAGTCTTCTAGAAGATCATAAAGGCTGTTCTCTCAAGCATTGGGCTAAATGGGATGGGGCTGAGTTAGAGGATTAATATTTGGGTAGGAAGCATATGATATGTTTTATGTTGCTGTGAGCCAGCTAGAATCACTGTGCAGTAGATGGGCAGATGCATTCTATAAATAAAGAAATCACAGAAATAGATGATTTGCAATCAGTTACTTCCATTTGTTACTTTTTCAAAGGCTACTATCTCATTGTTGAAAGCTATTTGAAAACATTTTTAACATTTATTTTATTTATTTAAAACAATTGTATGAAAATACATCTGTGGGCAGCTCACAGCTGTCAATATTACCAATGGCCATCACCTGTATATATGTCAAGAGCTATTTAAAATATGACTATTTATTATTATTTAAAACAGTATCAAAGTAATTTCAAAGTAATAGAAGCAAAATCTCCATTTATTATATAATAAATATAATTTTATGTAACTAATAATGCAACATCTAATTTGATACATAAGAGATTCACTAGGTAGTATTATTATCATTAATGCATTAGCATTTTCCCCTAGGACTACCTGAAATATCTTTGTGGATCAATGTTGGCCCAAGGCTTAACAGTAGTTATGGATAATATGTACAGCAGATAGCAGCTAAGGTCTCTTATTTTCTGTCTTTTTGTGTAGGAAAATAATAATACTTCTAAAAGGAGCAAAAGAATTGAGAATTGTCATTCAATGAATATGAACCCTATAGGGTTGCTAAAGATATCAGTTAATTGAGGAGGAAATGAGCACCCTACTTCAGAGAAGAATTAACTCAAATCAGAATATTTTAAAATCATCCATCAAAGATATTGCAAGATATAGTTACCTAGTTTGCCCATAGCTGTCTAATCTAAGATTCATCAACATTTCCATAGTGACTGGAAGAAAGACTAAAGCTATGTTTATCAATCAATAACCAAGCAGCACCAGTCTCTTTCTCTCTCTCTCTCTTTCTCTCTCTCTGTAGATCTTTTAGAAAAGGAATGCTGAGATTTCTTGATGATTATGAAAGGTGAGTGATGGAGATGAGAGGAAGCTTAGACATCATTACAGGAATCTGATATCATTATCTTTCCGTACTTCATCACAACACCAAAGATGACTACCTGAGGCAAAGCAGACATCCTACATCAGATAATTAGAAAGACTGTCAGTACAAATTTCAGTACTCCTGTCTCTGAATTATTCTACAGGGTATTTGTCAATCCAACTCCTTTTGTGTCTTCCACTCCCAACCCTTCTGTTCAGAGTTATAGTATAGCTCTTCAGAGTTGCAGATAATATAGTGAGCACTGCTCTGAAACTGAATATAATGCTTTTGGTCTAAATTATTTGTACTTCAGAACTCCTTAAAAATTATTGGGGCAGATGGTGAACAGGAACAGTGGATGCCTCTTCTCTGTAAATACCCTTCAAAATCTCTTCTTTAGGATTTAGGCATTTATTCAAAGTGCATGGTTTATGGGATGGGAGGTGGGGGAATTTGGAGTGAGGAGTCTCCTTAAATATGTTGAATGTAGCCTATGTTATATATTTGAGTTTCAGGCTCTTTTTTCAAATTGTGGAAACAAATGTAAACAGCTGATGTTTAATTTATTTGAGACAAAGCAGGAATACCCTTATTTATACAGTAGTGCATGCAATGAATAACTTTTGTTTTGGATCCTCCAGAATTGCTTTAACATTATCCTTGATTGGTGTCATAAAGCTAAGCAGGATTGGACCTGGCTTGACTATATTTGGAAAGGACATCACTAAGAAGTACCAGTATTGTAGGTTATAGCAAGATTTTGAAAATAAATCTTGAAGAAGAGGATAGTGTGGTTAATATATTCTTTAAAAATAAAAAGCATTTTATAGAAATATTGGGCAAAAACATGGTGAACATTTTAAGATTTGCTAGAAAACAGAGAATTTAAGATGAAATCAAGAGAACGGACTGCAAAGAATTTGCAAGAGAGTCTTCGGATTTCGGCGGCATATAAATTTAATGAATGAATGAATAAATAAATAAAATAATTTGCTTTTCAATTATTTTCATATGCACAACTGAAATTTAGATTGTCTTGTAATTTAAGAGAATTTTTTTGTTTATGAAATGATGTACTGTTGGTATATGTCACCAGAGGGATTACCTAAGATGCATAAAGGTGCCTCTAATTGTTGCTGGAAATATGAAGAGCATGGACTTTTACCATGCATAGTGGACTTGTGAAAAAGTTCAAAAATACTAGATATAAATACGTATGATGATACAGGGAATTTAAAAAAATAATATTCAGTTGAAATCTGAACGTTTCTTATTAAGGTTCATGAATAGCCAACTAGATAAGACTCATGGAAGATTGGTTTTATATATGGTAATTGCAGTGAGGCGATTGCAGTTAGCTGTATGCACAAAGATAGAAAAATACAGAAATACCCACAATGGAAGAGTAGATCACGAAGATGGCAAAATTTGCAGAAATAACAAAATTGACTTGTTTGATTAGGGAAGGAGATATATTGTAACTACTTTTATAAAAATTTGAAACCCTTTTATGGACTTTTTGCTGAAAATGGATAAAAATAAATTGATGATCTCTGGATTTACTGCGTATGAGGAGAAGGAACTATGTTACACAGTTTGGGAGGACAGAAACAGGATTGAATATATTTGTAGGTTGCAAAGAAGATTGGAACATGCTTCATTAAATATTTATTTTTCTCTTTCTTTTTCTCGGCCTATATTGTTCACTTCTTCTATCTTTCTTTTTATCTTTTATTTCTTTTTTTATATTTCTCATTTTTCTATATTCTTTTCATTTTTCTGTAGCTTTTAACTTTATAAAAAGTTTCTTCATACACACACACACCTACATACAAATACATATATACATACAGTTTGTTTGTTTATATATATATTGAAGAAGGCAAAACGAAGCCAATAAAAAAAAGCCTCAAGATGTTATCAGGAGTTGAGCTTGACTCACATAAGACTTTATTTTTGTAGATGTCTACAAATACTCAACATGCAATTGTTTGTATGACATGGCTACAGGGCTACAGAGAACAAGCTAAGTCAATTGAGGAAAACAATATTTCTTCAATGCTTCCTTAACACCAAATCATTGGTTTCTAAACTCAACTACCAAAATACAAACTAGTAAACTCCAACTACCGCTTTTCCCAGTCTTGAATAATGTCATTCCTCCCACTCCACCCCACCCCAAAATAGCAACACAAAACCAGACTCTCTTGTTTTACACAAGTGTCTTGGCAGCAGCACTCCAAAACTGGATTCTCTTGCACAGTTGCAACTAAAGCATCTGCTCAGAAGTTATTCATGATATGGATTTACAAGTATAGCTTGTAAAACTTTAATTCTTAGCTGAATCAGTGGTATATCGAAGCTGAGCTGACTTTCTAGCAGAGTCAAAGAATCATGTAATTTAAATCGATTCAGCAATTCAGAACTGCCCTTTGTATGCATGAAAACTGCTTCCTCCAAATCATTTTAGAAGCTAATTCATCTGATTTGTTATTTCATGAATTTGAAACATAGCAGACATGCTGTGAGTATCCAGGTTAAAACAAGGATCATGGTCCTGGAACAGATCTGATATGACTCCAGCTAAGTCTGCTGGCATGTGACGAACAGTGAAACTGCTCTACTGGGCTTCCCACTTCTGAATCTGTGGTACAATGCGGAGAAACTGCTTTCAAGTACAGCTTTATTGCATATTGCTGTTAGCACGCTGAGTATAAATCAAGATCTTCACTGCAGTCTTTCATTCTATCAAATTTTGCTTCTGGTGCAGAATGCCCACAGAAGACAGAGTGCTTCCAGAAGATTTAAATTTTTTAATTACAAATCACCCCCCCCCAAAAAATTATGAAGAGCGCAGACCATGTTGCACTCAATATTTCCCCAGTATTTATTTTATCTTTTTTTTTTGCCAGAAAATCTGTAAAGAAACACTGAATACCTCCATGGTATCGTTTGACTGGTAGCATTGGAAACCCTTCGTAACTTGGCATTAGAATTTTAACAGGACATATAATTTGTATGATTTGCCACCTTCCTTCCTTCCCTCCCTCCCTCTCTCCCTCCTTCCTTCCTTCCTTCCTCTATCTCTCAGTTAAAACACAATTTTAAGCCAGTTTGAACCATCTCTTTATGTGTCTTCTCACTTGAAGAGAATCTGTGTCAAAGATAATATAAAAAAAGAAATCACAAAAATTACACCCTACCGTTCATGGCAGAGGGGAAAAGAAGAGATGTTTCAACACAACCCTAATTACAGTCTTGTGAAGCAGTGTTGAGACCTGCTGTGAAATTTCATCAGGACACAACTTTTTTTAATTGTTCTTTTGCCTTCTATTGCCATGGCAACCGCTGCTGTCTCATGGTCTCGTTTTGAGAAGAACACAGAACACCTGCCGGAGGAATTGGGTAGCTGAGAGGAAAAAGTTAAATATATTGGCAGGATTGAGCCTCAGTAAATGGAAGAAACTCCCCGGTATGCTTCCCTGGCAGAGCTCAACACGAGAAAAAAAAATCATTTCTTTTTTTAACCTGTTTAGGGTTGTCTATTCACATGCTTTTCCCCCAATGCTTTCAAAGAAGGAAAACAAATAGGAAGGGAACCCATGCTCTAAAAGACAATGTGGCTAATGTAACCCTATCCATTTCATTTAATAATTTAATTATAACAAAGATTAAAAGCTTAACTTGCCTCAAATTTATTTTATTTCCTGCTCTGGTCACTTCTTTGGTCTGAACCTGAGAATTATTATGTCTCCCCGAGTCTCAAGGGGTGGAAGACCACAGCCTATTTCCATGTTTTATTCTCGGGCTCTTCATGGGTTGATGAGAATTTCTAATTGACCAAAAACAAGGAAGAATCTCCCGACTTCCAAATGGGATTCTTTCAGACCTTCTTTTTGAACTGAATCTGATGGTATCAGTTCTCTTCCACATTTTGTCTGTATGTCAGGCGCCCCAAAATGTCATCTTCTGCATTTTTATCACTGCAGAGCTTCCTTTGTCATGTTAGAGCCCAAATATTCTGAAGTATTGCTCAGCAGAAGCTTAAAATAAAACAATGCTTAGGTGAAAAGTAAGCTGTCTTTCACTCAAGCTCAACTTTTAGTGACAACATAGACATTCGTGTTGTTTTCTGGGCTGCTGCTTTCTGTTGCTACACAGAAATAGTATGCCACTGCAGCAACTGCAATTTTTTAATGTTGATTTTTTTAATATTTATTTTTTTACTGTACTTTCTGTTCTGGATCCTGGGATAAGATAGATAGTCTAACTTTTCTTTGATTTTCAAGATCGGCCAAGA
This sequence comes from Acrochordus granulatus, assembly GCA_032468055.1. Classification (NCBI taxonomy): domain Eukaryota; kingdom Metazoa; phylum Chordata; class Lepidosauria; order Squamata; family Acrochordidae; genus Acrochordus; species Acrochordus granulatus. The sequence continues at coordinate 149,918 of JANHZU010001992.1, forward strand.
GAAAAGTTGGTAACAACTTCATCTCAGATTAATTTGTAGCCCTCCACAGTTCAATTTGCAGTCAAGGACTACAAATCCAAATCCTAATCAGCCATCCACAGTTCCACACTTTTAGTATAACCAAATTAGATTGTAAGAATTGCTCATCTACTATCACATTTTATATTCCCCATACATTTCTAATTGTCCATCATCACTGTCACTTCTGGCACTGAGCTTCATATTCACGTTTGAAATTTAATGGAGAATGTGTGTAAAATACTAGCAGACAGAGGATTAGCCACATTCAGAAGCAGCCCATGATAATGATAGGCACTGCAATGGGCAGTGAGATGACACCACCTCTCAAGCTTCTAACACCAAGAAATGTGAATTTCTATCCCTATAAAAGAGGTGGGAGACTTTTCAACCTAGGGGAGTAAATTTTGTTGTTCAGTAGCGCAGTCGTGTCCGACTCTTCACAACCCCATGGACTGCATTACGCCAGGCCCCCCTGTCTTTCACTGCCTCCCGGAGTCTTCCCAAGCCCACGCCCATCAC
>JANHZU010001992.1:192447-205028 GCA_032468055.1 Acrochordus granulatus
TCTATCTATCATCTATCTATCTATCTATCTATCTATCTATCTATCTATCTATCTATCTATCTATCATCTATCTATCTGTCATCTATCTATCTATGTATCTATCTATCATATTTCAAAACAAAATAAGTTGTCCATCTGCTCTGCTGAATTAGTGAGGAAAAACTGATAGATCAACATTGAATATATTGTAATGGTAGTTTATTGTTTCCAAATAAATATTATTTTATCAGTGTTGATATTCCTTGTTTATTCTTACTGTTACAAGATGACTGTTGTACCCTGTTCAGATATCTGTATTCCCAGGATGTATTTTGGAGAAGGAGGTGGCAAGAGTGCTGCTGTTGTCCAGCTTCATTCAGGTGATGCTGTCTTTTCACTATACTTCCCAAATTATCATTGTTTATCTAAGCTTTCTGGTTCTACACTTCGGAAGATGTCATGCTGTGTTTTCAGTTGTTGAGACAGTCTAGGGAAGTTTATGATGATGAAAACTTTGCCATTTTTTTATGTTTTACTGTTACTTTCTTTCACACTGCTCTAAGAAGTTCTAATTCACCTTCTACTATCTGATCATGATTTTTTTTTTCATTTCATAGACTGGTACCAGTTGACAAGATCATTATGATGTATCATGCAGGCTTCCTTGTTTTGATTGTTTCCCTTTACTAGTGCATGTAATGGTCTAGGACATAGAGTTTCCATAAGGTTATGCCACACTTTGCCACACTCTCTTTATTGAGAGAGATCTCTGTCCCTATTCTTTGGCTTTCAGCATTTTCCAATCTCACTGGGAAATATCCACTTATTCCACATTCATAAACTACAACAGTTTTTGCAGATCTAAGGATTTTGTCATAGTTAGTTTGCATAAGCTCATTTATCTAAGTAAACATATAATTACTGTAAGAGGGATCATGTGAGCTAAAAGTCAGAAGACTGAAGTAACATATAAGGCCAAGAAATAATATAATAAAAGGAATTTGTAATTCAACCCATCAGCATGGAACCAGATTGAAAAATACTTCATTACCTGACCCTAGCTGTGTTAAATTTAAACTTGAATATGAACTTGAGACTTCATATTATGCAGTCTATTGTGCCTGAACATCTATCTGCACACATGTGCATTCAAGAAGAAAATGGACCTACTTCCTTTTCCCAATTTCTCAAAGATTCAACTTCTAGAGATTTATGAAGGAAGTCAAACCCTAAAAAATAAGTGCTGTAAACAAAAAGCAACAACAAGTTTAAAAGAGGGTGCTAAGAACAGCTTTCAGAAAAACAGGGACTTTTCCTTGTAAATCAAGACAGCTGGAGAGTAAGGCAGTAGGCAGTGATGAACTGCAAAAAAGAGTACGGTCTATAAGTTTATGATCCCACTGATATGTTCTGATTAGAAAAAGCTTTGCCTGCAAAATGTAGGACAGGAGGTTGGACACATGCACTTTATTATGTAGGACCCAGTTAAACTCAGTTACACTTTCAATGAGACTCAGTAGGTAAGGCTATTTGGAATTAAGCAGGTCGCAATTGCTTGGACCATACAAAATACAGTCAAAGAGAGTATTGCTTCCAAGCCCTTTCACTCTGTTTTTTATGCAAAAGATATTCTGAAGTAACCAGGAGCAGGGCACTTTTGGGCTCATGAAAACCCTTTCTTTTGATTATTATTTTTAGTTTCTGAGAGCTTCAGGGTCTCAGGTGACACAATCATATTATCAGAATGGACATGGCTATATATCCCTCAAGTCCTGCCACATTGTTTTATCATGTGGGAAGGTGGGGTATGGATATTCTTGAGAGGGCTGAGTGAAGAATGGCAGGAGTATACACCAAAAGTATATAATAATCCCAGAAGGACCACCTAAGACGCAAATGTTATCCCAGCTACCCGACTAAAGCTAGTAAGTGCCTACATTGGGGCAGCCATGATAACAAATTATCACTTTAGTGATAATGGCAAAGTCATAATATTTTAATGCAGAAAAGAAGACAGTGGTAAACACTCCAGCATTTTACCAAGAAAAACACATGAACAGACAATATAAAGTGACTGACAATATAGTGCTGGATGATGGATCCCTGTCAGAAAGCTGTTAGAAGAGACAAAAATATTACAATGACATCTGAGAAGAGACCAAAAAAGAAACATACATGAAAAAACAAAAAATATTTCAAAAGATTTTCAACTCAGAAAATTTCCAGCTTTGAACTGGTATGCCAAAGGACACTTCTAGACAGATAGATAGATTCCAAGAAAATCTGTAGAAGCTGGAAGGACTAAACTGGAATACTGTACAACAAAGAATGTCACTATCCAAGATATCTTAGAAGATATCCCTAAGAACTTCGAGCACTAGAATATGAGTTTATATCAGCACTCTAGTCATTATCAAGTCACAGGACTTGATGAAATTCTTACAGAAAGATTATATGCAATACAAAATAATCAGTAAAGGTTGTAAGCAAATCTGATGGACAACAAAGCGGTCCATAGTTTAGAAGAAGTATGTCTACAAACAAATATCAAATAAAAGAGGCTTAGAAAATCATACAAACTATTACACAACAGTGTAATAGTTAATTTCACATGCTTACAAAATAATATTTAGGATCATACAATGTAAATTAGATCCCTTCATGGAAAATGCCAGATGTTCAAGCTGCTTTTCAAAAAGGCTGAGAAACAAATTATATTAGTACTGAAGTATACTGAGTAATTGAGAAAGCTAAATAATACCAAAAATAAGTCAATCTGTGCTTCATTGATTACAGAAAGATCTTTGATTGTGTCAACCATATCAAGATGCGGAACATCCTTAGGAAAATGAGAATCCCAGAACATTTCATTGTCCTCAGGCCAAATTATGCACAGGACAGAAAGCCATAATCTAGATGTAAAATGGCAAAACAGACTGGCTCCCAGCTGACAAAGAAATGAGACTCAGTTGTATACTCTGTTCTTATTTATTCAACCTATATGCTAAATATATTTCTAGAGTGGATGGAATGGAAGGAAATGAATGTTGCTTTAAAACTGGAGAAAGAAACATCAATAACTTCTTTCACTGATAGCTGAAAATGCAAATGATCTGCAAGCTGTGGTATTGGAAATTAAGGAGTATAGTGAAAAAAAAGTAATTAAAATAAAATATAAAGACTCCCAAACTAACAATAACAGGGATAAGAGGTGCGGTGGCGCAGCGGATTAGTGCCGCCAGTTATGCCGACCAGAATGGCCAGCACGCTGGCAGGTTCGGTCCGCAGTTCCGCATGGCGGGGTGAGCGCCGTCACTTGCCTCAGCTTCTGCCCGCCCGGCAGTTCGAAAGCACGTAACAACTGGCGAGTAGATAAATTGGGTGTCACTTTGGTGGGAGCTGGGCAGCTACGGTGGGAACGGGGCAAGTCACCAGCCAGCGGTGGGGCGGGGTTAGTTACACAAAATTGTATAATACTAATCTATGCAAGCCGCCAGGAGTCTTCGGAAACTGGCGGCATAGAAATGTGTGTAATTAATTAATTAATAAAACTAGCCTTAGAACAGACAATGAAAATACCAAAGTGGTGGATAACTTCTGCCTTTTAAGGTATGTCTGTGAACAGTAAAGGAACCAGTAGTCAAGAAATACAGTTCTATGCAACAGTCTCAGGCCATTAGATTTGTTGTTTTAGCAATGGTATAATGACCATACATAATTATGTCTCAGTCTCTTTATTAGGGTACAACCAGAAAATACAGGAAATGTATATGCAGTATTCAAAGGCAGGAAAAAACAGAAGAAACAGCTTCCATAGGCTGAAGTGGCAACTCTTTAGTACTGACTATGTAATACTGACTTTTGGCTGAAGAAGCCGTTTTGTTCTGAAAATTGTGTTTGTTTAAATTTTGTGTACATATTTCCGGTACATTCTGTTTGAATAATTTTTCACAGAAAAATAATTATGGATGGTCATTAAAACTTTGCTAAAACATAGCAAGTGGTGGCCTAAGATGTTTGCACAGCACTGTACATTGCAGATAACACTTAGGAGGGTAGCAATGAAAGCCTTTAAAAAGAAATTCAGATGCTAAATCAAGACTGTGCAGGCAGCGATTTTCCTGTGACATTCTATGGAAGCTGGGCTTTGAAGGAGCAGGATAAAATGAATATTGATGCTTTTGAAATTTGGTGCTGGAAAAGACTCCTGTGAATAGCATAGATAGCCAAGAAAGCAAATTAATCATGAAACAAATCAATCCAGGGTAGTTATTCAAGGCACAAGTAATAATATTTTAAAAACATTTTATGAAGACCGAGCTCTCTAGAAAAGACAACTAGGTTGGGAAGCATGGAAGGAAAAAGAAGAAGAGGACAAAAAGGAACAAGATGAATGGACTCCAATATAGCAATGAAAGGTGCTTTTCTGGAAGACCTGAAAGACCACTCTGGGGACAGGTTATCTTGGAGAAGTCTCTGAAGTAGACATTCATGCTTGATATCAATTTCATGGTACATAAAGTATAAAACAGGACACACAGTGGCCTAATGGTTAAGATGATGGGCTTGTCGGCTGGAAGGTTGGCAGCCCAAGTTCAAGACCCAAGCACTGCCATGAAACAGGGTGAGTTCCCATTATTTGCTCCAGCTCCTGCCAACCTAGCAGTGTGAAAGTATGTAAAAGTACAAGTAGATAAATAGGTACCACCTAGTCTGGTGGGAAAGGTAATAGCGTTCCATGTGCTTTGGTGTACAGCCATGCCAGCCACATAACCATGGAAGCTTCTTAGGACAAACGCTGGCTCCCTCAGCCGTGAATTGGTGATGAGCACCCCCACCCCAGAGTTGGTCATGACTGGACAAGGGAAACCTTTACCTTTTTAAAATATAACTATTTGTAAAATGTCATTTTCCCATGGAACAATAGTAACATGCTGCTAGGAATATCTGGGGGCACAAAAATAGTTGGGGCCAACATATAGCTTGCAGATTGTAGTCTACCCTCTCAGGAATTACACAGTGAACTAAGATACATTGTACAGATGGCCAAAATCTATACACCTCCCCCAGCCCTTCTGTTGTTATGAAAATGTACTCATGCACAAATATAAAGAGTGCACACCTCAAAGATTTTTTTTTTTAAAAAAAGTTATCTCCTTGGCTACTATGAATGGAAGCATGCAAATCAAACACAATAGAGTTTCCTTTCCCTCATCTCACTAACGGCACCTTCAGAGAGGTAGCAAATAGTCCGGAGAGCAGATAAAAATAATTTAACAAGGAGCAAATTGTAAAGGGTGACAAAGTGTTATTTCCATAATGAGCTTATCTGAGCAAACTTTCCCAGAGCCTCTGTGAGTTCCTGAACAGGGTGTGGATTTGGCAATAGTAAAGAAACAGGCTACACAAAGAATGTCTGTTGAGCTAATGAATGCCACTGAAGTGGTTGACTTTCATTTCTCTGGCTTGGATCCCTGCCACCTTTACTCTCATGTCAGACTTTGCTTAATTGGCAAATACATCTTCAAAGACTTGTAGAAGAGACTCCTCCGCATTGCTCTCTGGGCTGTTAATGTTTAATTGTGATTTGTTAAAGGCATACTAGCCATTGATAAAACCAAGTGGCTAGGGGCTTTATTGCAGTGCAGGCCAGCAACAATGTGTATATCTTTCTTTGGCAAACATGGGCATTTAGGGAGAAGCCAAAGTCTAAGGTAATAGTAAAGATTTTATTTGTTTGATGCCATAAAAAAGTCCTTCCTCAAGGAAAATTATGGCCATATAATTTATGGTGTCCAAACTTTGGGAAGATTACAGTATGATCATTTCTATAATCATAAAGTAAGATAGCTGCTATATATGTTTAGCAATCTTACATTCATGGACTATTATTTGTGTTCCTGGTTGTGGTTATTATTTATCATTATTAAATGGATAACTCAGTTGTTTTTGTATTGGAAAATGTCAAATTCAGTGAATCCTTCATGCTGGAGAAATATTTTAAAGAATATTCTAGCACTGTATCAGCCTTCAGCAACCTTGTCCCCTCCAGTTAGAATACAACTCTAGATTTATCAGATGATAATTCAACGGGTAGGAAAGGGAGAGAAAAACATGTCCGTGCTCAAGGGAAGCCTGTGAAATAGCTAAAACCTGAATTTTGGTACAGTACCAGCTATTCTAAAGGGTTCCTCTTGGTTTGTTTTGCTACTTTCGTGCCTCAAATTTCACATTACGTGCTGCTGCCCCTTTTCAATCTATTTATGCCTAACCATATGCCTCGTTAAAATTGTCTAAAATAACACTGTTGCTATGGTCTTAAGAGGCATGGGGAAGTTTTGTGCTACAGTACTTTTGGACCACCAAGCCTGAGTTGACGCTGCTGTTCAGTCGTGTTCAACTAAAACCAGTCAGGAATCACCTTTACACTAACTCTGCTGTCTATCTGTCTCCTACAATCCTGTGCCAAAGGGTCATAGTAGTCTTGGCCTCCCGTACACTAATGTGAGCTAACACTTCAATCCAAGTGATGCATTACAATTGACTAACTAGGAAACCTACCTAGAAGGCATAAGGTGACTCTTATCAGTGGATATTTGCTGTATCCTGCCTGCTAAGCAGTTATCATCTTGTTTCTGTAGTCCCATATATCCACTGTTGTTTCAGATAAAGATATGGGAGATTTTCTTTCCCTCAGCTCTGCTTAGCCTCTTCCTACTCCTTTTCACCTCTTACACAGGACACTAACAATTCACAACTTGTAGCCTATTTCAGAACTGTAAAGAATTGCTTTGATATATTCTCAAAAATTTGGTCTGTAAATTGTGTAATGAATATTTGTTGCCTTCCTTAGACCACAGACTGTGCTGTTTATATTCATAAGCTTCTTTTCAAACTGTGGTTTATATATGCCCCAGTTTTCATATGTGTGCACACACAAAATTTAACAAAGATCTATCAGGCCTCTCTCTCTCTTTTAAGAATCTGAAAGCAATCTCATCTGCTTATACTGTTGTAGCTCAATTATGCTAGAGAGTAATACTGAGCAGTGCATAATAATGGCCTACTTGTTACATCTGTACTTAAAACTATCTAAGAATCTGAAGTATTTGGAAGCTTTATCATTAATCCTTATTCAACAACATAGATGAAATGAATTATATCATGTCTCCCTCTATTCTAGATAGGGGTTTAAGACTATGAAAACAGAGCGACTGCTGTCCACATGGGTTTTCACATGGTTTTTACCCAGTAACAGGACTTGCACATCTAACATTTATTATGTATTGTTCATACTCTTCTTCCCTTTCATATGTTAGAGAAGAAGGGATCATTCATACCATGCTCATTCAATAAGTACTGTAGTATTGAAAGAAATGGACTACCAGATCTAGACTGCAAACATTCAGACAACCATGAGATTGTAGCAAAGGTCTGAGAATCCTATAAGGGGTACACATCCTTTTCCAGACTAAAAACTGAACTTAGCCATGAAGTAGCACCTCAGAAGCTACACAAATAACAGTGCGAACTGTTTGGTAGATTGGTATGGATTTTCCTAAAACATTACGATTTGGTAATAACAATTGGAGAGGCTTGGGGAAAGCCACCAAAATTATGGAGTGCAGCGCATTTTATTTAATTATCAGCATGTCAGCATTCAAAACCAGATTTTTGTGGGATATCTTATTTACAACATACTGAAGTTAGACTATATTATCATGTACAGTAATCAATAAATAAAATGTATAACATTAAAAGCATAAAACAAGACAAGAAAACAGGGAGAGACGAAAAAAACAGCAGCCCAAATGACAGCAACACATGAAAAGTCAACATATTGATTAAAATACCCACGAAAATTAAATTTGCCTTGTCTGGCATTGAAAATGCAATAACACTAGTTTCATGCACTGGGAAAGACAGTCCAGAGGCATGGACCTGAAAAAGGTCTGTTTTCACATAGGTGCTTTGTGAACCTCACCATGGCCTTTGAAGCTGATCTTAAGTCTCACGATTTGGGACATCGCAATAGGGACATCAGTTTCCTTCCCAGGCTGTGAACTAGAAGCCAGTAAAGATTATCAAAAACAGGTTTACATGTTCATAATCTTCATCCATGTCAGTGTACTTGTTGTATATTGTACTAACTGACATTTAGTACGGTGGAATCCTTGGAGCGCTCTGAACTTGGTTGTTGTCCTGTAGACATTTCATTACCAGACTAGGTAACACCATCAGGGTCAGCTAGTAGCTGAGAGAGCACCAAGGACTCCACAGTTCAATCCTGAGCTACGAATATTCTCTTCTATTTAGGACAGTCTTCAAGGGAAGACCCACATACAATGCATTCCAATAAGAAATTACCAGGACAAGATTACCATCCTAAAACTAACTTTCTCTAACTGACATACCAGTTTAAGCTGATGAAAGATGCTTTAGATTACAAAGGTATGTTGTTAAAAATTGAAGTACCTCCGAGCTATGTACTTGATCTTTAGGAAGTGAAACTCTAACCAAAATTGATTAGGCGCCATTAACAGCATTTCTGTTTTGTTGGTATTTAACTTCAATTTGCTGGCCCTCATCTAGTCCATTACTGGGGACAATAAGACTGTGCAGATAATACCTGATTCGATTCAGATTGGATATCCGAAGATAAAAGATGCCATGATTTGATTTGAGGGCAAGCTGATTCAATTCAAGCCATTTTGAGATTCCATTTAAAAAAAAGATTTATCCTTAGGCTGTCCTGGGGAAGCATCGAAGTGCTGATAGCTTCTTCAGTCTATGGCAAAAGAAGATGAAAATAACAAGGACGGTGGATTTAGTCAATATTAATGCAATCAGATTTTAACTAACCATTTGCTTTTTAAAGGAAAGAATAGTACGGATAGGGAATGGTCAGCACAGCAACTTCCAAATTCTTTAACAAAAACCCTAAGCTGATGTGGCAGAGATCTTATCCCCAAACTTTAAAAACAGCTTAAAAAGCAAGCAGTTAGTTTTTTGCTTATTTTTCTGGAGTGCCAGGCTTGGTGCAACACTGAAGAATGTCTTCATCCCTTCTGAGGTGCTGCCTCTAATGGCTGGAGTGGCTGGAGGGCTGACCCAGCTTACTGATAAGCTTGACCCCCTGGAAAAGACATCACTTGCGCAAGTGGGGTCTGAAGCTGCTAAGGAAATATTGTCAAAGCTTAGCACCCTCCGTACAGAACTTAAAAGAATAACTTAAAGTAACCTGCCCTTAGATGGTGGCACAGTCTTCTTGCCTCTACAGGTAGTTCTCGACTTATGACCAGAACTAGAACCAGAATTTCCATTGCTAACAAAAAGATTGTAAAGTGGGTCAAACCTGATTTTACAACCTTTTTGGCCATGGTTATTAAGCAAATCACTGGAGTCGTTAAGTGAATCTGGCATCCCTCGTTGACTTTGCTTTTCGGTAGCCAGCTGGGAAGGTTGCAAATGGTGATCCACGTCATCTGAGGATGCTACAATCATTGTAAATACGTGCCAGTTGCCAAATTTTTATCATGTGACCCTGAGGATGCTGCAACAGTCATAGATGCAAGGGCCAGTCATCAGTCACTTTTTGCGGTGCTGTTGGAACTTCGAACAGTCACCAAACAAATGGTTGTCAGTTGAGGACTATCTGTAATCACCTGCTTCCTTCTACTCCGAGGGTTGGCACAAATCACTGTCGAATTTAGCCTTTTTTGGGAAGAACTCTCCCAACAGACATCGGATTTGATTGTGCCAGCATTGTAGTTTGCTGTCAGAACTCTAGGTTAGTTAGCAAAGTCAGCAAAAAGCAGGACGTCACAGTGAAACCCAATGCCCCAGAGATAGTGACCGGCACAAAATTCATAGCCTTGACACTCTCCTTCTTACATAAGGTAAATATTAGGCTTGTATTAGCCTGACATCCGTTCCCTCTTGGTGGTAAGACATATTGGTTCCAGTCATACCAAACTGGAAATCCATTTTGGCCCAAGGGTATTTAATGGGCTGATCAGCCTTTTCAGTATGCCAACAGCTAAGCTGCACTCCCAGCTGTGTTAGCAGAGTCAGCACTGAAATGTGTCATTCTATCAGCATAAGAAAAAACAAAATCAAAATTAAGGCCTTTGACAACAGCAAAGAGACTGTGAGCTGAGAAAGCACACGACACTCAAGCAATGCTAACTTTGCCATCTCAACAGAGTTTGATGGGGCCCATATCAAAGTCTAAGAGACCACGGCTTTTAGACAACCCCCACCCCATGTCCTCCATCTAGTAAAGTCCATCGTACCAATGTTGGAAGCAGCAAATTGTCTTGTGCCAATGCAACACAAAGCAGCAAATATCTTGGCATCACTTTGAAAGACCACGAAATCTACCTGATTCACCACAGGCGTGATGCGGCTTTGTAAAGGGAAAGTCACCAGATGGCCTTGAGTGAAACATGCAAGAACCATTACATAAGGAAAGAGAGCTGAGACTCAAGACCTAGTAACATTCCTGGTAGTTTTTGGAAGAGGATCAGTCAGGCTCCTCCTTGATTCTCTGCAGGGAGGCAGGCGACAACTTTATGTAATGCAATGTTGGAATGCAAATAACATGATCCGTAGACCTGTGTCCAGCATTGGGATAGAGATGCGAAAGGCTGAATCTGTGTTGCGCTGCTACCACACAAGTTTTGTGATTTGTTTCTCACTGTGATTTGTATTCCATGTTTACCTGCTTTACCATTTTGACTCTGTTGATTTAGAGAGACAAGGCAGTGGCCTGGAAGGACAGAAGAAGGAGCAGCCACCAAAGCAGCGGTCAGATAAGAGATGCTTAAACACCTGCCAAAAAAATGACATGAGAAAACAGACAACCCCTTCCCTAATTCACACAAGATAAAGTGAGGGAGGAGAAAACGCATCCAGATTTGCAAGAGTCATTAATACTATACATTCTGTCTTCAATCAGTCCCTGAATGTGATTGCATTATTATATCTTATCTCTACTCTCATCAGTCTTAGGCACTGTTGGATTAGATTTCCTCCCGATTATTATTATTATTTTGACAACTGTATGGGAAGTGGTTTGCCACTGCCTTCTTCTGTTTTTCTTTTGTTTAACTTCCCAGCTTAGTCTAAAAATCTGGAATTTCCTGGAGGTTACCCAAATAAATATTAACTGGGCCTCGTCCTACTTGATTAGACCTGAGATGTAGCAAGCTGACTTCTACTATATCTCCTAGAACCATATCTTCCTCTTCTCCAGTTTATCATTTATTTTATTTAAGAATCATACACTCAATTTTTTTCTCTTTCAAAAAAGAAACTGTTTAAAGCAGCTTTCAGATTATAGAAAAACCTAGTGACAGTATCGCGCTGTTGAAGAATATGGAACATGCTCAAAAGTGTGGCAGAACTGAAAACAGAGTTGAAAATTTGTTTTAAAAGCAGCACCTTAACTTGCTGGTGGAACATAGGTAAAAAAGAAGGTGGTGCAACCGCTTGTAAGCTCCGTACATGGGTTGATGTTACTGTTCCGTTTTCTAATGATGGAAGATGATCCTTCATCTTTTGCCATAGCTGTTTTCTCCAAATCGTGGCATGTCTTGCAATGTGCATCCAATTTCCCAGTTCAAACATGTGGGTTACAATGCCTACCACTCGTCTCAAGACAAATGAAAACTTGTTCATCTGTGGTCTACCTGACGTGGACACCAAATTGCACGACGTTTTTCTCAAATCAGGCAGGAGAAAAGATGAAAGGAGAAAGCGAGTTGAACCCTGAGTCAAATTCCTACCTATCAAATTATGGTTGGATCATTGGACCTGAAGATGAATCAAGCCAGTATTTCAGCTGCTGTAAAAAAAAAAAGCCCCAATGTAAAAAGGTATTGCCACAATTGGATAGATGTAGAGATTGGCTGTACGTATTGGGCTAAATCATGGTTTGTTTTATGATTCGGTTGAAAAGAGATAATGACTTAGTTCATGCACAACATTAAGCAAGTAGCATGGTTTACATGGTTAATAGTGGTTAGGTTTAGCTGAAGCATACCTTAGTCTAAAGAAGAAGAGGCTTTATAGATGGGTGGAATAAGTGGAAACTTTCTATATGCAACTTAAAAGTAAATAGATAAACTCTTAAAGTAAATGGATGAACAGTTCGAAAAATGTGGAAGATTATTATATGATTACGGTGGCAAAATTACTAGACGCGTAGAGATGAAAAGTTTCAAAATGACCCACTACAGCTAGTCCTTGACTTATGACCATAATTGAACCCACAATTTATTTGTAAGTCACAACAGTCATAAAGTCAGTCACCATGTGACAATTTTATGACCTTTTTAGTGGTGGTGGTGAAGCAAACTCTATGGTCATTAAGAGAACACCATGGTTGTTAAGCAAATCCATTGTTCTCTATGGGTTTTTTGCCAGAAACTGGAAGTAAACACTGGTTTCCGGCAAAAATGTCATAAATTGTAGTCACATGGCCTCATGGCACTGCAAACTTCCATTAATGGTGGCAGTTGCTGAGCATCCAAAATGTGGTCACATGACCACGGGGGAGCTGGACATCAGAACTTCAAATCTGAGTCTTATGTAGCTTT
>JANHZU010001993.1:14235-33054 GCA_032468055.1 Acrochordus granulatus
TTTATCCAAAAGGCTTTCTCAATTCTGAATAGAACTGGTAAGAGAGCTGGTTTATACTCTTCTAGGAAGGAGGAGTTTAAACCTGAAACCCATGTCATTAACGCCAATTCTTTTTCAGACTTAGGCAGAAGCCTCAATAAAGACGTAGCTGCTTTAAAGAGGAGTGTACTCCTGTACATTCCAAAGCACCTCTTACCTGCTTGTGCATGTTGGTGCATGTTTGTTGAATTTCTAAGCAGTCAAAGGAAGGTGTAGTATCATATCAGACTTCCAGAAACACATAAACATTCATTAAGTGAAAGAAGATAGCTCACTTAACTCTGGAGAAAGATTATTCCATAAAGAATACCACAGAAGAGAAACGTCATAAATCAGGAATGTTCAGTCATGGATTTCCTGGTGCACATAAGCCAGTGAGATACTCTTAGACACTATGAATTCCATTAAGAAAAAAAATATACAGTTACATGTACATTCTCTACCATCCCAAACATAGATCTAGACTGTTTCTAAAATAAGAAATATGATGAAGAAGCTATCACTTCAAAACTTTGAATAAATCATTGGCATTTGTGTGCCACAATATTGCTTTTAGTGCTCCACAATATAAAAACAATATTGTTTTTAGTGCTCCAAAATCATGGAAAGAGGATTTCTGGCTGGGTTAACTTACCACTAAAGGAAGAACAGGATTGCCTTAAGTTTTCCCGAAGCACTTGGAAGGGTGACATCCAGATGCTTAAATACAGCCAGCAGTAGTGATAGAAAGTGTCAGAATAAATTGAATTTCACCCCTGACAAATGTAAGGGGATCTGTCAATGATAACTCTCTGAATGTTAATACAATAAATGGGCTAGACATTACAATTCCCATAATTTCTGACACATCGCAGTGGTCTACCATTGTTTCTTCTGAGGTGGGGGGTCCATGCATACAAGTTAATTCTGTATCTGTCAAGGCCTCAAGAACCAAGAAAGACGCAAAGAGTTACTTCTGAGCAGTTTCCTTTATTGTTCCTCACCTATAGACAGAAATCTTGCCAAACAAAAGCAATTATTTGCATCTCTCAGGATAGAAGAATTGCTAAGGAGGAGCCTGCTTAACCCTCTTCCTCCCAACCAAACTATCTAAACTTTGCTGCCTCTTTGCCCTCTGGAATGAAGCCTTGTGGGAATCCAGACTACATTCACCCCAGGAGTAGCTTTGTGAACCCTGACTCGTGTTCCTGCTACTGAATTCTTTAACGCTCACATGCCCTACAAAAATACGTGTCACAATCAACTTCCCACAGGACCTCCTTATCCTGATAAGCATTTATTAATATCTCAAGAGCCTGGCTATCGTTCAGCTCTTAATACCTACAAGAAGCTTCCCTGGAGCTCTGATAATATGCTTTCTGTTCTTTAATTGCTTTAATGTGGAGCATCAACACTGATGATGATAATAATGAAAGAATCCCCCAATCTCCCGTGAAAGTGGCAAGCGCTGCATTTTAAGTATGCCGCCGTTCCTTTCCCGAGACTGGGGCACTATCAGAATTATCTCTTGAATCAAATGTTGAAACTTGGAGTGGTAAACTGCATCTTTGTTATCTTTTCTGCAGCTATTCAAAGGGAATTATTTCCTACTCCCTTTGTAACCACAAGTCAGGGATGAAACTAATTGAAACGAAATGAGGCAATTACTCTGAAAAACAATTCAGGGGTGCCTGGCTGTTTTTAATCTTAGAGTGCTAATTCAGAGCGCACTGCTTCACTGATACAAAGCGAACGGAAAAGATATCTAGAGTATCATATCGCATTGAATGGAGTTGCTATTTTCTTGTCAATCAAAGGGAAGAACTAAGAATTAAGCTTGGTGGAACATTCATTCTAGTTCACATTGCAAATGTACAACGCTTGCATTTCTGGAAGCCGCATGGATGTGGCATTGTGAAGGTGTTGGACCTGTGCCGAGGAGACTCAGGTGCTCCAGTCTAACCTCAGTTGTAGAAGCTCCCTGGGTGACTGAACCATTCATTCTACAAATTTATATGGCCACACAGCTCACACACAAGTGACTCCAGGGGGCTTACAACAGGTCATTCTGTCTCAGCCCAAGTTATCTCAACAAGTTGTTGCTATTACATCAGATAGAAGGTGTAAGTGCTATGCAGGCATTTGACCTAAATCTTGAAATCTAGTTTTAATTTTATGAATGAAAGAATGTGAGGCATCGATACCCAAGGTCCAAAAGAAGAGGAAGCCTACAGACACACAGGAATAAGTTGATGGAACCCAACAGTTTTTAAGAGAGTGGACTCTTATGGGACAGAATTCCTCTGCTCCTTGATGACTCTAATCTGTAAGAATTTGCATTTATTAATATAAAATAAATCAGTTTAACATTCTCTAACCTTTATTCAAGTATTCTTTGTGCACTTTATCTGCCACAAAAATCCCTGTAAATCCTAGGCAGCTTATAGATCTTAAAGTAGCAATCCAAATTCCCTTTTAAAACTTTGGTGAAAACATTATGGCTGTTACTGTATGTCAGTATGCATACACACATATATGCATGTATATATACAGGTAGTCCTTGCTGAGCACAATTGGACTGGCAACTTTGATATTAAGCAATGTGGCTTTAAGTAAGACATCACATGACCATGATTTATAACCTCACTTTCCATGGCCATTAAGTGAGACATCACTGACCACAATGGACTTAACAACTTCACTTCTACCATGATGGTTTATTTAAGAAAATTTATATGGCTGCCCAACTCATTCTCATGACTCTGGGGGCTTACAAAGATAAAACACACTACACCCACCCTCTTGATGACAACAATCAGACTTGAGGGGCTCCATATCAAGAACCATCTTGAGAAAACCATGTTTTCAGAGCCTTGGAAAAGAGTGTCACAGATGGGGCAAATTTTATCTTTGTAGGGATGATGTTCCACAGGGAGGGCACCACTACAAAGAAGGCTCTTCTTCTTGGTCCTGAAAGACTGACCTTCTTAGGAGAGGGGATCCATTGCAATCTCCGCCTCCCCATTCTGGTGGGTCAGGTAGATATGACTCAGAAAAGATTGTCCTTCAAGTAACTTGGTCTCAAGGTGAGAACTAGCACTTTGGATTGGACCCGGAAGCAAACTGGCAGCCAATGCAGTTCCTGCAAGAACTGCAACAGACACATGTGCAAGTCTAGGCTTGCACAAAACCATGCAGGCGGCTGCATTTTGAACCAACTGAAGCTTTTCTTTAAAACTTTTCAAGGGCAGCCCCATGTAAAGCACATGCAATAGTCCGATAGTCAAGACTTCATATGACTGTGACTGGCAATCTTGATGTTGGCTTTTGCATGGACTCTGCTTGTTGGAAGCTGGATGCGAAGCGCATTCATGGCAGTAATGTGACTGCAGGACTCTGAAATGCTTAAAGTAAAAAGGTAAAGTTTCCCTGTTCAATCATGCTCAACTCTAGGGAGCAGTACCCATCTCCATTTCATAGCCGAAGAGCCAGCATTGTCTGAAGATACTTCTGTGGTCATGTGAGCAGCAGGACTATATGCTGAGGTGTGTGGAACACTGTTACCTTTCCCACCAAGGTGGTACCTTTTAATCTACTTGCATTTTTTTTGCTTTCGAACTGCTAGGTTGGCAGGAGCTGGGGCAAGTAATGGGAGCTCACCCCATAACGCAGCATCTGAGTCTCAACTTGGGCTACCAACCTTCTGGCCAACAAGCCCAGCCTCTTAACCACTAGGCTACCGTGCTTCATCTGTGAAGGCATTAATGGAAGTAATGTGATTGCAGGACTGAGATATTCGTAAATGCCTGCCATTGAACATTGATCAGGTGAGCTCAGGGATACTGCAATAGTCATAAGTACGAAGACCACTGTAACTTCAAACAATCAAGACAGTCTTTAAGTTAGGATCACCTGTACAACAGAAGACAACTTTCTTGAACCCTCTTCCAATGGAAAGCAGCATTTTCTAAGCTGCCAGTTTGCAACCCTTCTGTGCAAATATAATGTTTTAAAGAAATACCATGCAACGCTCCCTGCGACACTATGCAACTGTGTAATCGCTGTTCTCATATTTTTATTGACTTCTGCAGGGTTTTATTTTTGGAATATTTTTGTTGCTTTTATCTTTGTACCTTGGCTGTTTTGTGTGTTTTTTTCTATGTAAACAACCAGGTGTTTTTTCGATTTCAGCAGCCTAGAAATATGTTAAATAAATAAAGGTGATGGTGGTACCAAATCTATTGAAGTTCTTTAATCAAGACATTGATCTGAAAACAAAAATAGGATTCTATGCTGTGCAAACCCTTAAGAGAAGCTAAAAATAAGCTTGCTACTAAATGGTTCATTCTACAGCTGAATGACATTCTTCCAGATTTCCGTACTTCTTTCTTGATTTTCCCCTCTTCTATGAGACTATACCTTCATTTACCTCCTAATGTCCCCTGCCAATGACATTCCCTGGATTCATTGCCTGTGACTTTCTGGGACAGCTTTGAAGAACCCCTAGAGACTCTGCTACTTCCTGCAAATTTAATATCAGTCAAGTCTTACAACTGATCACAAACTGGGAAAATGTCCAGGGAACCGAAATGAAAAAGTTTAACCCAGCCACAGAAAAAGACTTTCTGTGCTACACATTTATTTGACTTCCAGTGATGGAATGAACTATGAAAATCGATAGTCACTAAATTGCACTATCATAGAAATATCAAGGAACAGTGAATCCAACCCCTGCTCGGTACAGGAATTAAAATTAAAACATCCAGTCAGATGGTTAACGAAGAGGACCCTACCGCCTCTCTCTTTACTTGTTTTTACTATCAAATAGATTTTATTGGGATGCTCCTTCTGACAGAATCTACCTTCCAATAACTTGAATCTACTGTTTTTAGCAAGTTTAGGCTGGAGATTAAAGTTGCATACTAGAAAAAAGAAAAACCACGGAATGACTTTGGGCTAATCATTCTTTCCCTGTTCAACTTACCTTTGCAGGATTTGAAGGGGAGAAAAATTGGAGAAGGAAATGCCCTGCAAGCTATCTTGAACCTACAAGAAAGTAGGGAGTAAATATAAAGAATATATAATGTGCCCTTGAAATCTGATATGATACAGAACTTTTGGATGACACCTTTCCAAGTTATTTGAAGAGTCCTATCATCTTCCCTGCCCAGATATCTGTCCAGTTCCTTCAATCATCATCTACTCTCCTGATCCTCCTTTTTGCTGATTTCACCAGCTTTTCTAGTTTCTGTAGATACTTCTTAAAGCATAGGGCTCAGCAATGGAGTGAATTTGCCTTCATTGTTTCTCCTATGGAAAATATGTTATTCGTCTTATAATATTTATCTGCAGCCTTTGTTGTTCTTGTTGTTCAGATGCCAAGTCATGTCTGACTCTTCATAACCCCAAGGACTGCAGTACATCATGACTCCCTGTCCTCTGCTATCTCCCAGAGTTTGCTCAAATTCATATTCATTGCATTGATGATCCTAGCTTACTCTTTCATCCTCTGCCATCCCTTTCTTCCTTTGCCTTCAATCTTTCCCAGCATCCCAGTCTTTTCTAGTGAGTCCTCTCTTTGCATTTTGTGGCTGAAGTATTTGAGCTTCAGCTTCAGTATCTATCCCTCCAATGAACAAGCAGTGTTGATTTCCTTTTGGATTGACTGGTTTGATATCCTTGCAGTTCAAGGGATCTCAAGAGTCTTCTCCAGCATTGTTCATTTATTTATTTAATTTGTATGCCGCCGAAATCCGGAGACTTTCGGCGGCTAACAAAACAATACTAAAAACATTCATTAAAACATCTAAAAAATAAAAATAAAATAAGCACATTAAAATAAAAATAAAAAACCAAGCAGACTAGCGAGGTGGGCTAAAAAGATTTTGTATATAAAAAGGGGGGGGTGAGGATGGTTAGGAATCCATCAGCCACCTCCGCAATAATGATGAGCCCCCCAGAGCTCTCCATCTCCCCATCTCGCAGAGCCAGGTCTTAAGGCCCTTCTGGAAGGCCATCAGGGAGGGGGCCGCCCTCAGCTTGAAGGGCAAGATGTCCCATAGGGCAGGAGCCACCGCAGAGAAGGTCTTCTCCTAGACCCCCCAGCCGGAATTCCTTAGCTGACGGGAACTGGAGAAGGACTCCTCTGCTGATTCTGGTGGGTCAGGAACTCCCCATCGGGGTGACACGGCTCCTCAGATAGACTGGTCCCATGCCATGCAGGTCTTTGAAGGTCAATGTTAACACCTTGAATTGTACCTGGAAGCAAACCGGTAACCAGTGCAGCTCGTGGAACAAAGGTGTTTTGTGGGCCAATCTATTGGCCCCTAAAATCATCCGTGCAGCCGCACTCTGCACCAGCTGCAATTATCTTAAATAAATAGAGCAAAATCCTCATCAGAAGTAGCTCTAATATAACGATCCATCATTTTCACATTCTTTAATGATCTACTTTGTACAATAGGCAGGAAAATGCATGGGGAATCAAAATTAATGTCCCTAGGAAGTTACAAACAAGAAAGGAAGCAATGGCAGATTTCATGGGAGGGTTGAACCAAATGGAAGAAGAGGCAAAATGTAGAACTGGAGGAAGCAAAATCAGTCACAGGACAAGATCAGAGGCAATGATAGAATCAGTGAAAACACTGACAATAAAGAGCAGACATGTGGGCAAAGACCAACAGGTAGAATAATTGAACAAGCAAGTTTGCCTGGTGTGGACTTCAAGGTCATCCCCCAGAAGTTCCACAACATTTTATGGCCTTAGTTAACATTGCTATCATTAAAATTTAATTTTAAAAATTAATTGTTCTTTAGTTTAATATAATTGGAACTGAAATTAACATCCATTCAGTTGATTAAACATTATAACCATAGCATATCATTTTTTCCTTTTGACAAATTAGCCATTAATATTTTTTTTTAGCAATGTTCAGGGCAACCTTTTTTTTGGAGGGGGAGAGAGGAAGTGGTCATGTGAATGTGGTACAGAATGTTCATAGATTGGAAAGGGGTTATCAAGCAAGAGTCCAAACAAAAGCATCTCAAACAGTTGGCTGTCTTGCCTTTACTACACTCAGAAAATGCAGCTTACCATTTTCCTAGGCTGTTGTTATTATTGTTACATTTATTGTGGCTACTCACTCTAGAAGATCCTGGCCATCTGCTGTTATCCTGTTGCTTGGCAGTGACTTTTTTGGAGATTCCAAATCAAACCCAGGCTTTGATCAAGGTACATGAAACTGTGGAGCTGAACCTTCATATAAACATCATATTGAAAAGAGACTTTATTTAGTAATTGTACTTACTTCCTTTGGGCTCTGCTTCATTTCATATCTCTAAATCTATTCTAAAGCATGGGACTTAGATCTGAATACACTGCTTGAGGGGGATTCTGACCATAACAGAACAAAATGCACATCTTATTTTCTATGATTTGGGAATTTGATTCTGTTGGTGCATCTTAAATCTGTGTTTTGTTTTAGCAGACATTAAATCAAATAAGCTTACTCAGATTAAATTGGACTGAGCAGAAATCAGGCTTAAAAAGTCTAAATGTGATTCAAAACATGACTGGGTACTCATGAGATTGGAACATAAACTGACCTTTTTCAATCCTGTGGCCACTGTTGAGTTTTCCAAATTTGCTGGCATACGGAGTGCAGCACTTTCACAGCATCATCTTTTAGGATTTTAAATAATTCAGCTGGAATATCACCACCGCTGCTAGCTTTGCTGTTAGTAATGTTTCCTAAGGCCCACTTGAATTCACACTCCAGGATGTCTGGCTGAAGGTCAGCAACCACACCATCATGTTTATCAGGGACAGGTCTTCTGAGTATTCTTGCCATCTCTTCTTAATCACTTTGGCTTCTGTTTGGTCCCTACCATTTTTGTCCTTTATCATGCTCATCTTTGCATGAAACCTTCCCTTGCTATCTCCAATTTTCTTGGAGAGCTCTCTAGCCTTTCTTAGCCTATTGTTTTCCTCTATTTTTTGCAGTGTTCATTTAAGAAGGCCGTCTTATCTCTCCTTGCTATTATCTGGAAATCTTCATTCAGTTTGGTATATCTTCCCCTTTCTCTCTTGCCTTTCACTTTCTTTCCTTCCTCAACTATTTCTAAAGCCTCATCAGACAGCCACTTCTCTTTCTTGCATTTCTGTTTCTTTGGGATGGTTTTAGCAGCTGCCTCTTGTACAATGTTACACACTTCTGTCCATAGTTCTTTAGTACTCTGTCTACCAGATCTAATCCCTTAAATCTATTCATCACCTCCACTGTATCTTCATAAGGGATATCACTGAGGTCATACCTGAATGACATAGTGTTTTTCCCTACTTTTTTCAATTTAAGCTTGTATTTTGCAGTAAGGAGCTCATGATCTGAGCCATAGTCAGCCCCAGGTCTTCTTTTGACTGAATGTATCGTGCTTCTCCATCTTTGGCTGTAAATAATATAATTAACCTGATTTAGTATTGACCATCTGGTGATGTCCATATGTACAGTCACCACTTGGGTTGTTGGAAAAGAGTATTTGCTATGACCAGTCTTGACAAAACACTGTTAGCCTATGCCCTGCTTCAGTTTGTACTCCAAAACCAAACCTGCATGTTATTCTGGTTATCTTTTGACTTCCTACTTTAGCATTCCAATCACCTATGATTTAAAGGATATCTTTTTTTGATGTGAGTTCTAGACAGTATTTTGGGCCTTCATAGAACTGGTCAAATTCAGCTTTTTTCAGCCTCAGTGGTTGGGGCATAGACTTGGATTACTGTGATGTTGAATGGTTTGCCTTGGATTCAAACTGAGATCATTCTGTCGTTTTTGAGATTGTATCCCAGTCTTTTCTCACTCTATTGACTATGAGGACCACTCCATTTCTTCTAAGGGATTTTTGCCACAGTAGTAGATTTAGTGGTCATCTGAATTAAATTCACCCATTCCTGTCCATTTTAGTTCACTGATTCCAAAGATGTTATTGTTCAATCTTGCCATCTCTTGTCTGACCACATCCAGCTTACCTTGTTTCATAGATCTCCCATTCCAAGTTTCTTTGCAATAGTGTTCTTTACAACATCAAGCTTTCCTTTCACCATCAGACTTATCCACAGCTGAGCATCCTTTTGGCTTTGGCCCAGCCACTTCATTCTTTCTGGGCTACTTGTAAATTGCCCTCTGCACTTCCCCAGTAGCATATTGGACACCTTCTGAACTGAGGGGGTCATCTTTCAGCATCATATCTTTTAGCTTTTTGATAATGTCCATGGGGTTTTCTTGAGAAGGATACTAGAGTGGATGCCATTTCTTTCTCCAGTGGATCATGTCTTGTCAGAACTCTCTGCTATGACCTGTCCATCTTGGGTGGCCCTGCAAAGCATAGCTCATAACTTTACTGAGTAATGCAAGCCCCTTTGCTATAACAAGGCAGTGACCCATGAGGGGTCAGACACTGTAGCCTTCTTCATATTTGTTTCTCCTGCCAGTAAATCCACCGAGTCAATTGGTTGATGGAGGGTTGTAAAAGAAATTCATCTTTCAGCTTAACAAGTTAGAAAATACATAATAGTATTCATTGACAAAATGTATTGCAGGTTGAAAGGACAAAGACTGTTTGCCAAATAAACAAACAGAAATAACAGAGTGTTTCTGTATCTGAAGCAAGTATGAAGATATATAAACATATTTTGTCTGCGTTTTAAGAGTTCTTCAGAAACAGCTGGTTGACATGGTCTACCTCAACCTAGAGTAGGGCTAGAATTCAGTTGCATTACTGGAGGACAAAGGTGTTTTGCTCAGAATTAAGGAACCAAGTCATTGTCAATATTTTTAGTAGTAAATTATTTATACTATAACACTTTTATAAAAGTGGTACAGTCTTTGCTTGAGAGTCTGAGCCCCAACACTGATTTGTGGCTTAGTGAAAAACCCATTATGGCTATCTTTGCTTTGACAAGACTCCTTTCCTGAAGCTTTACAACCATAGTCAAAATTCTCCAAGACACTAAGGTGAAGATTACTTTTAGTTGTCTGCTGGTAATTTATAGACAATCTATATTCTAACTTATCGCTCCAAGGAATTCAGAAACTTCATTCCAACAACAAAGAGGAAGGAATATCAGAGGTCACAAAATACCTGGGTGGCCAGCCATTAGCTGGGAAGTTCTTTAAGATTCAGAGACAATATACTCAAACCAAGATGCAATAACCCAAAGGATTTTATTGGGTATATTATAGATGGTTACAGAGAAAAAGACAGATCAATCCACATCTCTTCACCTTACCAAGAACCCAAGAAATGTCCATGGATGACTCCTTGGGCTAGCTAGTAGTCTTTCAGTACCTTTTCTTTTTAGAATAATTGAGTCTACACCAAGGTTCAAAGTCTGGATGCTTTTGCTATATTTTATACTTTTCCTAAGGAAAAGAAACCATAAGCAATAATATCTGGATTTAGCTTGGTAGCATATCTTGCAATTATATCAGTGATTTGGCTGATAATTCATACAGTTGACTTACTACTGGGAATATATTTAAGTATGACAGGATCCCTATCAGACAATACTAGAGATGGTCTCACAAAGTTCCTTGTCAATAACCTGGGAATGCAGATAATTGATGCTCTGCCAAAAATATCTGTGAGATGCTGCTTCTAACATATTGCTACATAGTTTAATCCTTATAAAACACAAGCCATCATAGATTTGTCATGTGAAGGATCCGGGTGAGTTTTAAGCTTATTTCATCTCTCCGTCAATCCAAATTTCTATTTTGCAAATTCTTCCTTGAAAAGACATTCTTAAATTTTAAGCACTTAGTTATTCTTTCTGATCAGGAAATCTCTGCGACTCTATGTCCTATTGAGATAGAACTTAAAAATGCAAACAGCTGCTTATGAATTAGAGTTCCTTTGCAAGGTGTCCTGAATCTGTGGATGTCAGATATGGCAGACTCAGAAATCTAGGCTAGGCTAACAACATAGTCCAGGGCTTTTGTTAACAGAGGAAGGTCCTGGACAGCTCTACAAAAATAAAATATTTCTGAACCGAGGACTGATACATCTGTATTTCTGATTTATTTTTTCATTCAATTTCCATCTTCATCTCTTCAGAGAGAGAAGCAAACTCTTGCTAAGAGCATAAATTTTGGACGATGTCTTGTCCATCATTGTCTTGCATATCTACAACAACATGAAATTTTAAATTGGCCAGGGACTTTGGAAATATGTTTAACAAACCTTACTGAATGTTTTGGCATGCCTGGCCTGATTTGAGGAAATTGCAACAATCTATGGAAGCAGGCAGCCCTTATTATTTCAGCACACCTCATCTAATGCAAAGTATGCACTAAAGTCTATCTGTATCACTTAGGCCACAGAATGATGGCTTGTTTCATGCTTAGAGGCATAAATGCATAGAACAAAATGATGTCCCTGAAATGATCATGAATTCTCACAGTAGAAGTGGTGAGAAGATAATACTGAAAAAACAACCCAGTCTCAAGAACATAGAAAACTAGACCAGTTCTTTTATTCAAACTGACAATACTCAGTAGTTTGAATTTGAAGCAGGAAAGATGCCTTTGGGCAAGTATGGATGGGGACACCACACTGGGCAGCACCTTTCTACAGAAGCAGTGTTGTCTGGTCTTGGAGGGTCACAATGTGAGCCCAGGAAAATACATGTTGGAAGTAAGAAGGCACCAATAGGGTAAAACAAGGTGGAAAAAGTTGCTTCAGTGCTTGAGTATTGTTGGCACTTATGTCCCTGAAACACCTATTTTTCTGGGATCTGGGCTTCCATGTGAGTCTGGGAAAAGGCATAGCTATCTAAAGAATGCATTGAAAAGTTAGTGTGTGCACCTAGGACCATTCTAGAAACTGTAATTGTATGTGGGAATTGGGGAATGACCTTGACAAACATGGGGAAGAGACGCTGCTTTGGAAATGATCACATAAGAGAGAACCCAGAACTTCTAATGGGCAGTGAAAGAAACTTAGGATCCTTAGGAATGTAACTCATTAGGAAGTAAAAAAAAGTCAACAGGAGATTTGTACTTTTAGACTTGCAAGATGGATGTCAGCCTTTTCAGCTAGACTACACAGGAAATATGACTGGATGAGCTAATTCTTTATTGTAAAATTACATTACAGTGGAACCTTGGATTGTGAGCATAATTCATTCCAGAGGATTGCTTCTAATCCAAAATGCTCTTATACCAAAGCAAATTTTCCCATAGGAAGCAATGTAAAGTTGGATGATCTGTTCCATGCACACAAAAATACTGTATTCATAAAAAATAATTTTCAGTGGTAGTTTATGTAGAAATGATTGTTCCTAATATCTGAAACAATGCTTAATACACAATATAAAGTAAAAATAAAACAAATTAGCCAGCACTTTAACATTTTTTAAAAGATTTTGAGGCAGGGGTCCCCAAGGGCCCAATCCAAGCTTGGCAGAGAATAATGACTGTGGTTTAATTTTGGTGATGGTTCTTGATACTCCTTGATTTATGGAAGAGGATTTTCACCTAACCTTGAGTTCTGTCCTCTCTTGTTTCTGTACAGTACTTAAGAGGTTCATCTGGCCTTTCCTGGGAGGGGTGGCTGCTTTGAGTGTTAATCTTACCACAATGGATCCGCTCTGAGGCAGATTCTGGCAATCAGCTGCTATTCAGCTGGCTGCTGTCTTGGCAGCCCCAATTGGACTGGGAGGATCTGCAGCCACTGCTTGAGTGCAAAATGGTCTTTTTCCTTTTCCCTCAGTAATGCATTCCCAGGGGTCTTTCCTGGGTGGTTTGGAAATGTTTCTTATCATAACCTGCCTACATACTATGAGAGGGGGAGAAGAGATGGGCAGAGGGGATGGGCTGGATGGTGCCGTGCAAGGAGGGCTGCGTATGTGTGTGTGTGTGTAAGTGACAGGGAAGACAGAGGGTCAATCTTTCTATACTTTGAAAAGAGTCCTGGCTAGTGTGAGGGAGATGAGAGGGAGGAGAGGAGGGGGGTTATTGCTTAGAAGGAGAATCTGGAATTTAATTTTGGGAATTCTTTCTCTTGAATTACTTTCACTTAATTTATGCTTTTTACACAGTGAGAGAGAAGAACCATCAGCTCATTTGTGAGATTTCCCATGACTCACAATCCAAGGTTCCACTGTAATAGAATCCTGCAAATCTTAATGTGCAAATCTTCTGCCCTCATTCCCTAGGCAACATCTCTTCTCACCATTTCCGAAGATCATACCTATATACCATTACAGAAACACTTTTTCAACTTTAGATGTATAGATTGTACAATATGCCAACACTGTGCTTAGAAGTCTAAAATCATAATACAGAATCCAAAAATGCATCCCAGTCTGATTGTTGTCCAGATTTTGTTTGACTGCATCAAATGAAGGCAAACCCATCTCTTCTCTCGCTAGAAAAGCTCTCACCCATTAGAACATCCATTCGTATGAAGTGATCAATTCTTCTTTGCTAGAAAACTTTAAATAGAAGTTGAATGACTATCTGCCAGAACTATTATAGTGGTTCCTGACTTCTGGGGGAGGTATAGTGAACTGATGATGGATGTGTGAAAGTGAAGCTGATGACCAGGATAAAAACAAAGGAACCAATGAGTACACCATTTTCTTGGAACCTCTCTGGATAAGGAAAAAATGGGAGATTGCCCACATATGCTCCAAATAGCTGCTCCTCACAACTAAGTCTATTTAGATTACAAAATGGGTAAAAATTGTATCAACAGAAATATGAAAGGAGATCTTTAAAGAATGGAGCCAGAAGTTAATAGCTACAATACTAACACTGTCAGTAATGATGTCTGCTTCTGAAAATATACATCTGCTGATTCAAGTGAGGAAGGATATCAAAGTTATAGATAGGGATAGCCATAAAATAAAAGTAACCTCCTGACACTAGAATCCTTAAAATGTAACATTAATATCTTTTTGCAACATAAGCAAATTCCAAACCTAATTTCAATATACTAACAGTTTAACACATGAATTTAAACATCGGTTTCATTAGTAGATAAGTCAGGTGTGTCCAACCTTGGCAATTTTAAGTTGTGTAGACTTGAACTTCCAGTATTCCACAGCCAGTGTAGTATAGCATAGCTAGTTGAGGAATTCTGGGAGTAGAAGTCCACACATCTTAAAAGTTGCCAAAGTTGGACACTTCTGAGATAAATACTTGTTTCAATCCCCAAAAGAAATAAACTTTCTATTTCCCTCAATAATAGTGCTGTAGCACAATTAATAGAAACTATAATGTAATTGACCAGGGGCTGATTGGAAACAAGAACCATGATGCTCATAAATTCACTTCATGAAGATTGTCAAGGAGGTCCAAGACAGTCCTGACATATTCTGATGTAGAAAGTTTTACTGATTAATTAATTTATTTTTGCATATATATACCCCATATTTCTGTTTATCCCAATGCTCAACACAGATTACAATAATCAAAATGTATTCTAAAAATATTCTGAAATTAAACCAGTTTGTAAAGAAGACATGTCTGGTTGGCCAGTGCAGAAATGCAATGATAAAATAGCAAAATTGCAAATAAATAAATAAATAAATGCAAACTATGTTAAAAAGGCAACTGGACTTTTACTTGTAGATGGAGAAATGTTTCAACTCCCATCCAGGAGTCTTCCTATGTCTCATACGAAAAGAGGAAAAAAATGGTAAGGAATATATTAAGTAATATATTCTAGTCTACACACTAGTCCTGGCTAGTGTGAGGGAGATGAGAGGGAGGAGAGGCATATCAACAGGCAGGCAATGCAAACTCATCAACAAGCATTAGAGTAGGACATTAAAAGAGTTACAAGAGGAGCTATTCAATGTAATGGGAAGGAGCTATCTGAATAAGGTAATAGCTTAGCAATAAGGCTGTCATTAATATCTTCCAAAAAATTGAAAGTCTTGTAGTTTGAAATATTTACACTATTGGGCTAAATTTTCCACAGGGAACAAGGCCAAATATATACTGCATTACTTGTTGGTGTTTTTTTTTATCCTTAATTGCTATGATTTGAAATGGAACATTTTTATGTCCAAGGAATTATCTAAGTGGAAGAAAGGGAAGATGAAGATCTGGTTCTGATGGGAATTTCAGTGGCTTATTAAACTATATTAAACCACATTCTTATGCTGGGATCATGAAGATACTTTAAAGATTTCTTTTTTCCAACAAGAAAATTAATTTTATCAGGATATGATAAATGTTGCATACTTTCTGCAAGATTATTTCTGCATATTTAAACAATTGAATATGAAGATTAAGGAACTTTTAACAAGGCGGACTGGGAAGTAATCAAGATATCAGTTATGGTCTTACGTGGCATAGCTAATCAATTTTTATTTATTAGTGTCTTTCGCCAGCAAATAAAACAGAAAAAAGGGGAAAAAAATAAAACAGAGTCAAAATAAGTAAACCACAAACAAGCATCTACAGCAATCCATCTTCAATCTTCCTATGGATTCCCTGCCAAGCTAGATAACAAAACTTGGCAACAATGTAGGTTGTACAAAAAGTCTTTATCAGCAAGTTGAAAATCAACACAGAAACTGTCTAATTGCCCAGGAAAGGGGAAGAACAAAATGTTGATGCAATGTCATATAAAACCTGCAGTAGAAAAGAACAGGTGTTATGGATCCTTCCTTTGATGTGCCACAAAGGCAGAGAAAATGAGGCATAGGAAATTTGTAATGTTTACCCTTTAGTGATCCCAAAATAGAGTATTACAGCAAGTCATAGCAAATGTTCAGAGGTAGCTTGAATAGGTCAAGGATAAAATACAAGGTACCATGACTTTTGGATGAATTGTTTTGGATAACCTATCAAAATTGGGCAGTTGGTTTAAATTATACAGTAACTCAGTTTCAAGTTATCATTGGGTAAGCTGATTTTTAGCCTGAGACCAACCTTGCTTACCTAAAATAGTTTAAGAAAGGCCATGTGAAAGGGTTTTTTGCATCAGGGACTTCTTCCAAGAGGATTGGTAAGTATTACTAAAAACATATTACTGAAAAAGCCCAATGTGTAGCGAATTTAAAATGTATTTATTTACAGATAATCCTTGGGATTGGAATATGGTTGTTACTGTCATGTGACCAGACCTGATTTTAAGATCATTTTTATAATGGTCATAAAGCAAAACACTGCGGTTATTAAGCAAATCACATGGTTAAGCAAATCCAGCTTCCCAAATGGATTTTTCTTAACACAAAAGAGGTTGCAAATGGTGATCACATGATCCCAGGAGGCTGCAACTGGTTATAAATGCAAACTGGTGGCCAAGCACCTGTGGGAGAGGTGCAATAGTCATAAGTGCAAATACAGGTTGTAAGGAACTTTTTTTTCCCTGAGGCTGTCATAATTTGGATTTGTCATAAAACAAATGGCGCTGCACATGTAGCTATTTGAATGGGGCATGTTTTGTAAAGAATTCAGTGCCTTGACTGCACTTTGTGGTTTTCATTGTCTAAGACTCTATTGTCTTATGTTGAGTGCATAATGGGCTGGAAGACTTTACTGAAGGTCACATTATGTGATTTTAAAAGAAATCACAGGGCAGAAATAGAGTTGGGGAGAGAAGGATGGCTGGAAATTCTGTCTTGGAAAAGCTGAGACCAGCATGCTTGGTTTGTGGCCAAGAAGCATTTCTGCAACAGTAAATATCAGCCAATCCCTTAGTAGAGATTAAACATGGAGAAACAAAAACCAGGATTGACCCAAGTAGAGTCAAAAGAGCCATAAATGCTGGGCAGCTGCTGCTGGCAAAACATTAAATGCCAACGCACATTTGTCATGTAGCTTAATGTCATGCCAGCCACAATTCCCCTGTGCTGTGCATGTAGTAGGCAATATCATGAGATCCTCTCCACAGTTAAGTTTAACTGGAACTGAACATGTATCGAATATGTATTCAACACATGCTCAATTCCAGTTAAATTTAACTGTGTAAAGGTTAAACTTAACTGTGTAAAGGGGTAAAGCTTTCCCCTTTCAGTTGTGTCTGACTCTAGCGGGCGGTGTTCATCTCCGATTCATAGCTGAAGAGCCAGTGTTCTCCGAAGATGCTTCCATGGTCATGTGGGTGGCATGGCTATACGCCGAGGCACATGGAACACTGTTATCTTCCCATCAATATAGGTAGTACCTGTTTATCTATTTGCATTTTGCATGCTTTCAAACTGCTAGGTTGGCAGGAGCTGGAGCAAGTAACAAGAGTTCACCCCATTACACGGCGCTTGGGTCTCGAACTCGGGCTGCTGACCTTCTGGCCAACAAGCCCAGCTTCTTAATCCCTCAACCACTGTGCCCCTTATTACAATATATATTGTGAAAAACTTTCTGTTTTAAGGCTGCTGGGAAGAAAATTTTCTCTTGTAGGAAGGATCCAGATTGAGTTGTATTATTGACTTTGGAAAGGATCTGCTGGGAAATCTTCACTTTTCCCTTTCTAAACAAAGCATCTGCTAGGAGACCACTAGGGATTCTCTGGGCTTTCTTTAAATCAGTGTTGTTTTTTTTAAATTCAGCAACTTTAAAATGAGTGGTCTTCATCTCCCAGAATCCCCCAGCCCTGTCCTCTTTAAGTACGCCAGGTTTTGAAAAACACTGATTTAAATGAAACATGATTTGGAATATGAAGGCTGGCTTTACGGCTAGCAAGAAGGTTGTTTTTCCTTGAAGTGATCATTTTTGCACTGGAAACTGATTTTCACAAATATTTGGTTCAAAACACTTGTATTTGATGCTGGCTGAACAAACAGGCTTTCAAGATTCCCACCGGCTCTGTGGACAGAAAAATTTTCTCCAAATTTCTCCAGAAGTGAACTCTTCCAATAATTTCTTTTTCATTTTTTAAATGGCATATCCACTAAAAATATTCCCCTGAGAAGATTGGTGTCCTGATGAATTTTATAATGAAAGAGCATTCACACACTTGCGCACACATGTGCGCATGCACATGCACAGTTGATTTGAGGGTGATGATGCTCCAGAATGTAAGAACGTAAATAATAATTATTTGTAGCATGTGACTGCAAGTTATGACATTTTTGCCCCAAACCAGACTTGACGTCCTGTTTCCAGCAAAAACTGAAGCACAGTGAACAATGGATTCATATAACAACTGCAACATTTGTTTAATGGCTGCTGCTAAAAGGTTTTAAATTGGATGAGGTCGTATGATGATCCACTTTAGGATAGTCATGACTTATGACCAAAATTGGGGGCTCAGTTTTGGTTGTAAATCAAGGACTGCCTGTATTCTGCTCTGAGATCTCCAATCCCAACTGAGAGTTCAAAGGAACCGTGCTCTACCACTTTTCTCTCTCCACTTCTCTTCCTACTGCTTCTCTTGGCCCCAGGACCAAAGAGCAGAAGAGGCGAGAAGGGACCACCCTCTCTTTCTCTCCTTCCCCTTTCTCTTGGCAGTTGAAGCAAGAGGGAGAAGTAGAAGCATATTTCTTTCTGCAGAACTGCAGGTAGCAGAATCTCCTCTTCCAAGCTGAAAGAGGAAGTGATTCTGTCTACTTGTGCAAATCCCTCATCCCAGCAGGAATGCAGATTGTAAAGCTGCTTCAGCTGCAGCACACAAGATGCAACGCACACAAAATGTGCACTCACGGCACATTTCCAGTGGTCTTCTAGACAACCCACGTCTGGCTCCCCAATTTAGAGAAGATAAACTAACTGTGGAGTCCTTGGTGCTCTCCCAGCTTGTTTTCCTGCAGATGTTTCATTACCAAACTAGGTAACATCATCGCACGAT
>JANHZU010001993.1:125447-137228 GCA_032468055.1 Acrochordus granulatus
GTTTCCTCTGAACTGGAAATATGTGGTGTTGAGACACACCTCCAGTAGTTGGCAGATGTGGTCTGGTGTCAGGTTTGGTGGTCTGGTGTCAACAAATGTCAACAGATGTGTATGGTGTCAACAAAGATGTGGTCTGGTGTCAACCCACAGTAACAGAATCTTGCAAGTCTGAATACACTTCCCTTCTCCCTCCCTTTATCTTAATGTGAATTGGGGATGGCTTTGCCTGAGATATTTTCTGAAGTTGCTGTTTTGGCCACAGCTCAGCCTCCTTTTATCTGACCATTGCCATGGTAGTGGTTCTTCCTCCCCATCCTTCAAGGCTGAGCCTTCTGCTTTCTACATCACAGCAAATCAATCAAACAAGAAGATGAATATATGATGGGGAAGACTGAAGTCATAGATATAGGACAAGAGGTGGCAGAGCCAGGGGAAAGGATGAAGAAAGGGATTAATCTAGAATCACTACGTAGTCACAAACCAACCTCCCAACTGCCATTGAATCTTATCTAGCACCCATAGGTGCTGACTGTTAGTTGAGAAAGATTCTTGTGTATATGCCTTAGCAATAAATTAATTAATTTGAACCTGGATGTGTGGATTTGGTCTTTCCTGCCTGACATAAATTTACTATATTAATCAGAAGTCCAGATGATTGCAATGAAAGGATTGGTTGGTGTTTTGTTAAAACAGATTATTCTTATTCTTTTCTTTGTAATTACCCTTGACTTATGGAGCTTGGCACTCTTCAAATTCCTTCAATTCAACATTTTGTTAATTGATTCTGCCATTATCTTCATGCCTTGTTCCTACCACTGCCAGATGTGCTAAATTACAATCGCTGTAACCTTCATAACCTCAGTCAGATGTTTGCCATCATCATTTTGGTCATGCTGGCAGTTGGAATCCAACCAAATTTGTAGGGCACCAGGTTCTTTCCAAATATGTTCATAGCCTTAATAACATATGGACTTCTTTAGATCATTAACAATTGACACACTTTTTTTTACAGGCAGGTTTCCAATTATTTCACTGTCATTTTACTCATGAGTCCTGATTAAGAAGCAGGGTATTCTCCGCACTGTTAGGAAAATGAAGATGACATCAGACATGATACAGCTGGAGATCATATTAATAACAAAAGAAGAAAAATTCTTTGAGAAAGAAGGAATTCATTTATCACATCGAAACCAGCTCTCCTACAACACTTTAGACCTTTCTCCTTTTTCACAACTTCGGAGGAGATTCTTAATTGGAGGTTAAAAAACACATTACCATTAGAAAAGATAAAACAAAACAGTAAAACAACCACATTAAAAAGGAAGACACATGGTTTCTGATTGAAAGAAGATATAATAATGCATATATAGTATTTTACATGGCACTAGATCTACATTAGGGCTATGATCTATGACTAGATATGATCTGAAAAATAACTTCCATTTAGACTATCAATTCAGTGTGATTTAATAATAAAAATCAGTTTCAAAATTGAGCTGATTCAGTGCAACATTTAAATCTGAAGAATCAGAGATAATAGGATTTTATATTTGCATTTTGAGTGTGTGCATGTACTTCTGAGTGGGTACCATTATGGTCACCTGTAAAGAAAGTTTTAAATTACTGTTTGAACATACTTGAGATAATAGAGCAGATACTAAAACTGTTTACTACTCTTCAGATGGTTAGCAAACACTGTATTTGGCATAAGTACAATTATGGCCAGTGTATTATTTTATTAAAAAGGGTTATGTAAAAGAATAAATTGGCCAACAGTATGAAAGGCAAGGTAGGTCAATATCTGTGGATCCAAGAATATCTTACAGAAGAATGTGCTGAATGGAGTTAAGATATACAATATGCCGAGAAATTACCACAGTTAATTAACATTAATTATATATCAATGTTAGTTCATTAAAAGAGTCACTTTGCACAGTGAGAGGGCAGCATATAAATCTAATAAAATAAATTTAATAAATAACTATAAATGAAAGGGCCAACCTTTGGCCAACCTTTTTCAACCTTTGAAAGCATGAATTAGTATTATATAGATTGTTGTAGATATACAATATATTATATAAGTTGGTAATTGATGGTTCTAAGTTATGGTCTTGTGACATGAAGAATCAAGTTGAGTTTTGGAGAAAATTGTGCACCATTCAGATGGAATTTAATTCAGGAGAAAAATTATCATGCTAGGTGACATGAACAGACAAAGATGAAAAAAGTGATTGGGCCATTCAGGGACTCAGGAGTAAATGAGGATGATGATAGTTTTTTATTTTCTTAAAAAAAGATTTGTTTCAATTACATTGCTTCAGCAAAAGTCAAACAAAAAAAAAGAATGACAAAGGAATGAATGTGAACCTAAAAGCACAATTGCTTTGATCTGTTTACACTGAAAAAGTGAGAGAATTGGTGAAATCAAGTGAAGCCTTTGAATGCAGGACAGACCACTTTTTCTGGGAATAAATACGAATCTTGAGAGAAAACGAAAATAAAAGTAAAAGAAGCACAATAAAGTGCAAGTACAATGATGGCAGTTTAGAGGAAATTTGGCTCCTGCATATTAGAAGAAGGATTCATTTTTCAATGGAAGAATTAAAACAGTTTGAAGGAAAGAGGATGAAGCAGAGAGGAAAGAATTACTTTTCAGCCTGCATTATGAAATGTTTTGTGTGAATTAGAATGAAGAATGATTACTGAAAGTGAGCACAGTAACATGTGATGGCAATCAAGCATTCAAGAGAATAAATGGATTGCTTCGAGAGTGGTTCAGCACTGAAAATGGAGTAGGAAAAGGTGTGGTACCCTCTGGCTCATACACACACATGTATATATTACATATTATAAACATATATGAATACAATATTAACCACCCTGATGGTGATTTTAATGTGTGTTGGTTGGGCAAATTAATATATGCAGTTTTGTACGGTGAAAATGCTGTTTCATTGGCTGATTTACAAGCAAGGTACAATGTACAAAGCCATGGGCTGGATGAATCTCAGCAATAATGTATGAAACATCATACAGAGGCAACTTAGCAAATTATTGTGTATAATTCCAGATTATATACAAATGGAGAAGAAGTAAAATAGGTAGCCAAATCCATGAAGGTCGATAAAATGTAGACTAAAGATAAAAAAGGCAAATTAATACATGCAGTTTTGTAAAGAAATGTAAAGATATGAAAAAGTTTAAAGAAATTATCAGGTAGCCTGTGGCCTGTTGTATGTAATGAATATTTGTTGAAAGATAACAGAAGATCAGAGAATTCATCTCAAAATCACCCAGATAGATGGTTTTGTATGTACCCTAATCACTAAGGTACATTTGCTCTAAGGAACAAAAGATGGAGAAATACATTCATATGTATAGGTCCTTGCTTTAGAGAAGAAGGAGGAGGAAGAAAAGAATTAAAAAGCAGATACAGCATCAAGCAGAGGAAACTACCAATTTATTGTCATCTATATTACAAATAAACTATTCTCCAAATACTGATGCTTTTCATCCAGATAGTAATTAAAGAGAGAGAGAGATTTATTTTGCATACTTACAGTTCAGTTTTACTCACCTTTTTGTTGCACTGTACATAAAAAAAAAACACAGAAGAAAACATTTGTCATCTGGATCAACCTGACCATTCAGCAGTTGCTTCAGGTAGAAGATGATAGATTGACCTGGCTCTTTCATTTGAATTTCTCTTTTCTTATGGGAGAAGGAAGGGCTGAGCCAGGGAAAGTGTGAAGCATGGAATCAGTCGCAAGTCTCTGCATTGCCTCAAACGTAGTAGGCCCAGATCCTCCTGAAGGCCGTTAGTCCTCATGTTATAGCTATAGGCATTCAAATGCCAGTTGGGCAGGCTCTTGTAAATATGCAAGACCTAATAAATCTGTAGGCTTGAATGTCACTGCCTGGACATGGTCTTTAGAGCCTGACAGTTGATGTTGTTGTTTGGGGAATATAGTAGGCTACGAAGAGCAATTGTGTGACATGTTTTCATAAGTATACACTGACTGCAAAGTTTGTGGAAAGATATGTAGCCTTAAAACATGGGTTGTAAGTAAACCAAGAATAAATTGAGATCTTGAGCTAAATACTGCTGAACCATGAGTTGTTTTCCTGGCATTCCACTCCTTCTGATAACCACTTTAACTGCTGGTGAAACTTCAAGAGGTGATCAAGCCTGAAAGAGACATTTTGACTCAGTGTTGTTTTAAGAATCAAACAAATATCCCCTCGAAATGATTCACAAAGCATAGTAACCCCTTGTTTCTAACAGTGAACTAAGTGACCATGAAACTTCCCATTGTTTTCCCTCATTGAGCTCACCCTGTAGTAAGATCTAGAGAAGAAAACTAAGAACTTTATCTCACACTGCTTTTAGGTTTAGATGCTTCCAAGTTAGGTCACTGTGACAAACACTGAAGGATTTCTTGCAAAATTCAAAGAAGGTGGCCAGACTGAATCACCTTGATGCACAATTAAAGTCTTCCAGTTTCAGCAGCTCCAGCATGTGCTGTGAGCATTCCCAATGCTATCCTGTCTGGAAGCACTTTGACCAGTGCTGGGAAGAAGGTTGAAAGGACTTTCACTCACTTCCCTGACCCAACTTGGTTCAAGTCTGGTCAGATATTCTTCACTGATACAAATCAAATTCAGCAGAGTGGATGTCACCTCCAGAGCATAAGTTTCTGTTCTAGAAATCTTAGTCATGATGTATATCCTAAACATTTTAGGTCTAATGTGTTTATTTTATTTTTTACTATTTAAAAGTTTTATATGGCTGCCCATTTTAAGCGATTCTGGGGGACTCACAACAACATTAAACTAATAACACAATCATGAAACAGTATAACAATAAAACAAAAACCTTATGCCTTAATTTCTTCAGCAAAGGTGTAAGGTTTTTCCAATGTGTGTAATTAATAATTGTCTCTAAAGAGAAACAGATTATGAATGTTCTAAATTGTTTTTTTTTAATAAGAGTTGGTCCTTGGCATCTTCACAGCTGAAATTGGAGTTAATAGGTAGAAGTGAGAACACACCTCAAATCTTGATATAATGTAATTTTCAAATTTTTGAAAATCCTTATTTCTCTCCAATTTGATGAAAATTCTCTTCCTCCTCCTCCTCAAGTTTCAATATCCTTAGGGAAGAATAAATACATCATAATTTCAGATTGCCCACAAGACCTATCAGTGTTGGCATACCTATATTCATTCACTCTTATTTGATAATTTTAAAAACTTTTCACAGTCAATATTCAAAGAATTAACTGTAAGAAACAAGATCTGTTTGAAATGTTCTTGCTTGCCAACTGTTTTTTTCTGGCTTGAAAAGCTGTTTATATGAAGTAGGACAACATATCTCTTTCTGCCTTCTTTCTTTCCTTTCTATTTTTTATCCTGCTTACAAGAAAACAATTTAGAAGCAGCTTTCAATCTAGATTACATTAATATCAGAAAAGTGGAGATTAAGTGATTTATTTGGTTCTGAGTTAGCTTGCTGAGCATATCTAGTCAATAAACTATGGTTCAATAAGCCATGGTAAAGCATGTTGAATACACCAGGCTTAGAAGAAACTCAGGCATAAAAGATATGTTTGCCTACATTTTGAGCAAAATAAATCCCTAAAGGATCCATGAAAGTTTGAAACATAAAAAGATCAACATGATTAAACAAATCAAAAACTTCATATGCATAAAGATCTTTTCTCCACTTGCTGCAATGCATAACTTAAACATATCCTGGTGATATCTTTTCTCTGTGATGTCTCCTTCATATTTCCTTTAATTTACCCCCAGCCTAGGAATGGTATATTCTATTTAAAGAAGCCTATAATTCAGGGAAAGGTAGAGGAAAGGTAGAGGTAGAGAAGAAGAGGACAACCACTCGGTTATAGCAGTGATGTCTGCAGCTGTAAAAGACCTGAAAGAAAATAATTGGAGATAAAACAATGTGGTGGGAGTCAACATCACCTTGATAGTACACGACTGGTACAGTCTTAGGTAATTCTTAGCCATTCCATTGATGAATATTTTCCACCTTTATTCAATATCACCCAAGGTGTATAAAATCTATTATTTTTGGTATTCCAGTCCTCAGAAAGGACTGTCAGTGATGGGGAACAGAGACAATAGAAGATAAGTTATTGGCAATTTGGAGTGTACATTTCATGGCATTTTAATTCTGTGTCAACTCAAAGACGGGTGGCGCACACTTCAATTCATCAATAAGAGTATTCTCGTAGTCAACCAAAACTGCAATGGTAAAATGTCCTACATCATGGAGATCCAAATGGCTTTGAAATAAAACCCAGTCTCAAATGATTCTACTCCAATGAACAGAGTATGGAGAAGAAACAGGGAGAAGTTAAAATCCTAACACAGAAAGAGACATATGATGGTCATAGGCATATCTAACATTTGATAGCATGATGTGCATAATTGGAAATTGCCCTGGTATGTTGTACATCATAGACAGTTCAGCCATCATTAGTTAAGTCATTAGACTAGAACCAGGAGACCATGGGTTCTAATCTTAAGCATGAAAGCCATTAGGGTGACTTTGGGCCAATCATTCTCTCTCAGCCCAACTCACCTCAAAGGCTTGTTATTATGGGGAAAATAAGAGGAGAAAGGAATACTAGGTATGTTCACTACCTTGAATTATTTATAAAAAATTGTAAGAAAAATCATA
The DNA here is from genome assembly GCA_032468055.1 of Acrochordus granulatus. Lineage (NCBI taxonomy): Eukaryota > Metazoa > Chordata > Lepidosauria > Squamata > Acrochordidae > Acrochordus > Acrochordus granulatus. Next base: position 132,153 of record JANHZU010001993.1, read on the forward strand.
AAGGTGGGATAAAAATAAATAATTTGAAACAAAACAGGCTCAACAGAAAGGATTGGATCTTGTGTTGTACATGAAGAAAACATGTATCTTCATAGATACACTTGAACTGGAGCATGGAAATCCAATTAAGAGTATCTGACTAAGAATAAAGAGAGAGAGAAACCAAGTTATCGCATTGGGAGTTTATTACAGATTGTCTGGATAGGCAGAAGATACAAATGAAGCCTTTCTAGATTAGATGGTCAAGCTTCCGAAGAGAGATGCTATTCAACAAATTTTATTTTTCCTGACTCCTGCTGGAAATCTAATTCTGTCAAGAATAAGTTCCAACAAGCTCCTTTCTTCTCTAATTGATAACTTCAGTTGCTAGATGGTAGATGAAGAAATTGGCAGGAGAAGATTTGCTATATACTTTCATCCTTATCAACAGGAAAGAATTAGTTGAGGAATTGAAAGTGACTGGTACTTTGAGAAAAAGTGAACATGTTATACTTGAGTTCATAATATCAAGAGAAAAGGTATACAGAAGAGCCAGACTTATTAACTGGAGTTAAAAAAAGCAAACAGATGTTGATGGGCTTCGATAGAAGGTAGATCATATTCAAAAGGATTGATAAAAGTGTCTAGGAAAGACTGGAAATCTTGTGATATTTATTTATTATTTATTAATTAAATTTATATGCCGCTGAAATCCAGAGACTCTCAATATGTAACTTGAACCAAAAGGAGTAAGAGATAGTGTGGATACACACAAAGCTTTCTACAACATTGGAAAGGAAGGAAAAGTATATGTAAAGGAGATGAAAGGAGAGGTGCACAACTAAAACAGAACACAACATGATCACCAGAAACTTTAGGAGTTGCATCCAAAAGGCAAAAGTTCAGAATGAGTTGAGACTCATGAGAAATGCATATAAAAAGAGCAAAGAGGTTATAAATGTGTCAGAAGGCAAATGGTAACAGGCGATGGCAAGAAGGAAGAACTTCTTAATTTATAATTCACTTCTGTCTTCTCCTAGAAGGGGAAAAAAAAAAACCTTAACTGACCATGGAGCTTTGTTGTACCTCTCCTAGAAGAAAGGAAAAGTATCCCAGAAAAGAGATTCTCACCAAAGAATTCTGTTTGTTCTTAAAGGGCATTGACAAGTTGGAACAAGTTCATAGGAGAGAAACCAAGATGGTGAAAGGACTGGAAACCAAATCCCTATGAGGAACTTGGTTTATCTAGCTTACAGGTGAGAAGACTGAAGAAAGGTATAAAAGCAGTCTTCAAATATCTACAGGATTGCTCTATAGAAGAGGAAGTTGACTTAGTCTCTTTCAGACAAGAGGGCATGATCAGAACTAATGAGTAGAAATTACAGGGAATTCAGTTCAGACTTAATTATTAGGAGAATAACTATGATGAAAGACCTGTCAACCCACTGGTTGAATGAACTGCTTCATGATGATCCTCAAACAGACTGGATAGCCATCTGTTCAAAATGGTTTATCAGCTCCTGCACCAAGCAGGGGGTTAAACTAGGAAACTTCTAACATCTGTTTCAATTCTGGGACAACATTGTCCTCTGCATCATCACTGACTTCATCATCCACAGAATTATCCTGGCTTCATATCATCTGAATAAAATAAATATTAAATATTGACCTTAGGCAAGCAAATGGCATTGTTCATTCTCTTCAATGTTCACCCTTCTTTTTTTTTATGCCACAAGTATATTTATCCGTTTACTATCAAGGAATCTAGAGTTAACTCAAACTAGGGTTTTAATCCCGAAGTAGGGGTTTTTGGAGTAAATTGCATGTTTTCCCCTTCTCTCCCATCCTTGCCAACTAAGCAAGTTTTAAAGTAGGCACCTAGTATGTTTCATACTAAAAAGGAGAGGTTGGTTTAAAACAGTCATTAGATGAGAATATTTGTAGCTTAAGGTTGAATTATGGAGTCTTTGGTGCTCTTTGAGCTTGGTTGTTTTCTCGTAGATGATTCATTTCCAATGCACTGATGATGTTACCTAGTTTGGGAATGAAACATCTGTGAGAAAATAACCAATTTAGAGAGCACCAAGGACCCACATAACACTCATTTGCTGCAGTAGCTGTAAATTAGATAATATTCTCTCTAAGCTTCCCAACGTAAAGGGAGAGAAGGGGAGTAAGGAAGCTTTTGCTTAGTAATGTGAATTTTTGTAAGATTACTTAGAAGGGTGGCAAAATAATTTTTGGAATGCCAAAGGAATAGAAGGATTGCTAAAACTAATACACCAAACTAAGAACATGTTGAGGGAAAAGGTGGAGAGCTTTTAAATTCCAAGCTTAATATTGGTTTGTGAATTTGTATATGTGCTTTTAAGTTTGTCGTGAATATTGCATGTTCACATTTTGATACATCCTGCTGTATTTCATATTGATACAATGCATTTTGGCCATATTTTTCATGTGTATTTTCCCACCATTCATCCAACCTTAACTACATTTTCCCACTGCAAACTGAATTCAAGACAAAACAAGCAAACAACAATTGCTCACAAATTTTGAACTGAGTAATAATTTTACCCAGAAGGCATGGATACAGAAACAAAAGAAATTGCCCTAACGGCAATCTACTTGGATCTCATTCCTTTTGAAAAGTATGATCCATTTTCAGAAGCAATTTTTTTTTCAATTTCTTAAAGGAATTGATTAGAAGTGCATCCATTACGGAGGGGTGCATCCATTACGGAGCCAACCCTTGGTAGAAAGATATGAGTCTGGAAAAGATTCAAGATTGGAAAATCTTGTTGCTACCAGCATAAACAGAACTGAGCAAGAAGAAAAACTCTTTGCTGGGTCTTAAATTTGAAGAGGATGAATCACTGTTCCCCAAATAAAGCATGTTATAGCATGATACTTGCTGGATACCAAAGTATTATTTGACTGCAATGTTTAGCTAGTGCTTCATTAAAATAATCATTATGTAAGGATCAGGATGAAGATGCTGTAAGAAATTACTTAGATTGAGGTTTTTCCTATCTCTATTTTTCTTAATGCAATAAAAACTTTGTATGGTCCCACATATCAAATTAAAAATTTGATCCTGGCTGAAAGTGAGAGCTGCTTCACCTTGAGTATTTAGTATTTAATCAGCCTTATTAGCTTCCAAGACAGAGGCAAGCTTAATATTTCAAAGCAAGGATGGGAACTTTAACTCCTGCAATTCAGACAAATCATTCAAATCTTCTGGAAGAGAAGCTATTATAATTATTGCTAAAAAGGTGAAGGTAAAGGTTTCCCCTGCCAGTTGTGGCCAACTCTATGGGAGGTGCTCATCTCTGATTCACAGTCAAGGGAGCCAGCATTTCTCCAAAGACACGTCCATGGTCATGGGGCCAGCATGACTATACACCGAGGCACACACCTTTCCCACTGAGGTGGTACCTATTTATCTACTTGCATTTTACATGCTTTTGAACTGCTAGGTTGACAGGAGCTGGGGCAAGTAATAGGAGCTCACCCCATTATGCAGTGGTGCTTGGGTCTTGAGCTGCTGACCTTCCGGCCAACAAGCCCAGTATCTTAACCACTCGGCCACTGCACCTCCATATTATTTGTATTATTACTGCTACTTATTATTGCTGCTGTTATTAAGTAATACTTTCTATTATTAATATTTGCTATTATTAGTAAGCCTTTTAAACCTTGAAAGCAGGGCTTTGCTTTGATAAGATCCATTCAGAGCTCCCTCTTCCAGGAGTTGCTTTGTCCTTCCTGTTTCTATAACTGCCCCCCAAAGCAAAGTGTGTACTCCTTCATCCCACATCTCCTTCATGCTATCACACTTTATGTCAGGTGTCCAACCTTGGTATGGACTTCAACTCCCAGAATTCCTCAGCCAGCTATGCTTCTGGGGGTTGAAGTCCACACATCTTAAAGCTGCCAAGGTTGGATATGCCTGCCCTAAATTCTTGCATTTTCAGTAAGATTTTACCCAAAGTGATTTTTGATTATGGAACTTGTTAATATTTTAAAAAGGTAACCTTTCAATAGTATCAGAAAAATCCCCATTTTCACTGATACCTCTAGATATCTTTGGGCATTCTGAAACATTGTTTGAGCTTTTGCAAAAGTTGGACAGCTATTTTTGCTTTGTGTTGCTTTCTCTTTTTCTTTCCAACACCTCTCATCTCTACCTAGTTGCTCAGACCAGTGTTTCTCAACCTTGACAACTTTAAGATGGGTGGACTTCAATGCCCAGCATTCCCACCCGACTGAGTTGAAGTCTACCCATCTTAAAGTTGCCAAGGTTGAGAAACGCTGGTCTAGAGTCTTTAGCATTTCAGGGTTAAACCTATGCAAATGCAAGAGGTCAGAATAAAGGAAAGTTTGTAAGAACTTCGGCGGCATAGAAATATAATAAATAAATAATCAACAAACTTGGTACATTTATCTTCAAGGGAGGCAGTTTCAGGGAAAGGCTCCCCGTTAACAATTTCAAATCATTCCAAAGCCTATTGGAAAGACACAGGAAGGCATGTGAGTGTACCTGAAATTATACAAATAAGGAAGCATTCTGCATCTTATCTGCTTCTTTCAGTGTTTGAAGCTGCTAATCCATGCTTGCAGTTTCAGCTCACCTTAGCAAGAACATTGCACTAATGGAGCCTGTTTGTGGAAGAGCAGCTTGCTGAGAAAATTGCAGGCACCTGTGCTGCCTTTCTCCCCTCCTATTTAAACCTTCTGGCCCACATTAGCATGGCAGAATTGCTTATAAAAACTACAACGTGAAAACAGATGGGGGATAAGAACAAGAGGAGATGGGTTTTGGAAGCTCTGCAGCCATAGCTGCCACCAGAGAAAGAAGGAGTGCTTCTTACAGAGACTGAAAGGTCTGGAGGAAAAAGAAGAATTACAGCCAAGTCCAGCATTGTGAAGGGGCCAGTGCTTTACCTGCTGCCCAGTAATAAAAAAGAAAATAGCCATAGAGGAAAATGAGAAAGAGAAAGAGGGGGGATTTAAAGATAGACAAAAACACAATTGTAGACTACTAGTAGTATAGTAAGAATAATATAATAGCAGTAAAATATGGTATAAAAAGGTAAA
>JANHZU010001993.1:155634-169898 GCA_032468055.1 Acrochordus granulatus
TTACTACTGGGAAAACCATAGCCTTGGCTATGCGGACCAAGGGGATGTCTCTGCTTCTTACTGCACTCACTGTTTAGGTTTGCCATAGCTTTCCTCCCAAGGAGCGTCTTTTGAATCCATGGCAGCCGTCACCATCTGCAATGATCTTGGAGCCCAAGAAGGTGAAATCTGCCACTGCTTCCATTTCTTCCCTTGCCAGGAATACAGCCTATACATGCTTATGTGGGTTGGCTAGGGATCTGTATTATTGTGTTAGCGACCTTAAGGTTTTGGAGCTCACTGATTTGGGTGTATTGAAAAGAACCCATGACAACTGTCAACAATCCAAGGATGCTACTAGAAGCTACAAATGGCATCAGTTCAACCCAGTCCTTTACTTCTCTGCATATATTAATCCAGGTATGTCCAACCTTGGCAATTTTAAGCTGGCTGAGGAATTCTGAGAATTGAAATCCACACATCTTAAACTTGTTGAGGTTGGATGTGCTTGGATTAATCATTTCCAGGTTTTTGAGGCCAAATTCAAATAAATTCAGATCTAGTATTCCTTCCTCCTTTCTTTGAGTGACATACTGTGGAGCGTGATTTTTTTGTTCATTCCTTGTCATTTATTCTTTACCATTGACCCTTAACTTTACCATTTATTTTTTTTAACTTCCGTATGGACCCATAGCATTTACCATCTATCATGGCTTTGGTTAATCCAGGTTTTCACATAATATTTTTTTTAGCAAGATAGAGGAAGTGTAGCAATGGATCAGAACTTCCATTGCTAAGTAATGTGGCAGTGAAGTGAGCCGTGCCCAGTTTTACATCATTTTTTTACCATGGGTGTTAAAAAAATCCAGCTTCTCCCATTGACCTTGCTTGTCTCAAGCCCTCTGGGAAGGTTCAAGATGGCGACTACCTGACCCCAGGACATTACAGCTATCATAAATACATGCCAGTTGCCAAGTGCCCAAATTTTAATCATATTAAAATGGATGTTAGGACAGTTGGAAATTCATGGACCAATCTTGAAAATTGTTATTTGATGTTGTCATAACTTTGATCATTACATGAATGGTTGTAAGTCAAGGACTATTTGTATCTAGTATATAAATAGTGGGGAGAGCTCCAGAGAGACATTGTATACATGTTTGCACATATATCATTGGCACTCTTATGATTCTGTGTGACTTGATGAACCCAGTTCCATAAAAAGAAATAATAAAGTGGATAAAGGACAAGAAGGGAATTGCACCCTCATCACTTCTCCACTACCACCATTCTTACACAAGATGGAGGAGGTAGGAAGCAATTAATTTGAAAGATAAGGGCACACTTATCTGAGAAGGCTTTATGGAAATTAATTGTAATGTTTTAAAAATTTATTGTACTTAATTAACTCTACACTTTTAATAATTGTACTACACAAGGATCGGTGTGGGGAAGAAATAATTGCTTTTTTAAAATTGAATTTTACTACTAAAATGGGAGGGGGATTACATCTAGGGTTTTACTGCTGGGAATCTGTATCGGGCAATTTTTAAATAAAATAACTTATAGCAATTTATATTGCTGTAAATGATGTTACATTAAATTATAAATCACAGTATGATGTGGCTGGATACAAGCCAAAAGGACATCAGCTGCTGATGTGGCTTGAAGCAAAAAGCACGTTTGATGCTGTTCAGATAAGTATACCACTGGTTCATGGCTTGTCAGAACTATGAACTAAAACAAACTTGATGCTGTCATAACAGAAATGCCAAGTTTGAACATTAACATTCTGAGAGTCAGTGAACTGAAATGGATTGGAGTGAATCACTCCTTTTGAGAGGCACATCAGACAATCAAATCATGGAAGAAATGGAGGAGCCATCATTAATAACGAAAAGGTATTCTTCCAACCTAGCAGTTCAAAAGCATGTAAAAATACAAGTAGATAAATAGGTACCACCCAATTTGGTGGGAAAGATAACAGTGTTCCATGTGCCTTGGCGTTTAGTCATGCCAGCCATATGATCACAGAAGCATCTTTGGCCAAATGCTGGCTCCCTCGGCTGTGTATTGGAGATGAGCATCACTGCTAGAATCAGCAATGCCATGATCAGATGTCTCCCTAATGATAGAATGATCTGGAATTAGATCCAATCAAACAGTCTTACAATAATGCATAATTCAGTGATTCACTGGTATTTCTGAGACAAGTGTTATGAATAAAGATTTGATTGCCGAACTAGAGGAAGATGTTCTGGAAAATTAAATAAAAGAGGCCCTCGAAATAATTGCTGAAAACAAAGCTGCAGTTGATGAAACACCAGTCTTATAAGATAAGATGATACAGTTAAAGTGCTGCATGTGCTATGTAAGCAGTAGGAAAGCACATCAAGGGCCAAGGGATGGGAAGAAATCTATTTATATTCCAGTTTCAAAAAAAAAGATCAATGCTAATGAATTCTTAAACTAACTGCCCTTATTTCACATGCTAGTGAGACAATGCTGGCATCTTTGTAATCCAGATTTCCACAGTAAATAAAGCCAGAATTGCCAGAGGTACAAGCTGGATTTGGAAGAGGAAGAAACATTTGCAATCACATTATTCACATCCAACTGATGCCCATTTTTGCTTTATTGCTTAATTGGCTGTTAATAATGTGGTCCAAACAAACTGTGGATAGCTCTTAAAATCATGGCTCTACCAGGCTACATCATTTATCTATCCGATAATTGGTAATATGATCAGGACACAACAATTAAATAGTTAGAACATAGCAATAGAGCAAATTTTGTTTAGAATTGGGAAAGGAGTGAACCGAGAAGAAAAAGAAAAGTTATATGCAGAACATATCATGATAAATGCAGAACAAGAATAGAAATTGGTATTAAAATTGTGGAAGAAACATCAACAACTTCAGACATGCTAATTATATTTTGATGGGTAGAAATGAGAAAGTTTTAAAAAATCTTGTTGAACATGAAATAGAAGAATATAATAGATGTATAATATTCATCTACTGATGAACTTAAGTATTTAAGAATGTTAACAAGCAATTCCACTCCAATGCAACAATGTAAAGAAGAACTTGAAGAAGGAGCACATTTTACCTTCTTTGGCTCAGAATTGAATAGGGGTGGTGACTGTGGCCAAGAAATAAATTATTTCACTTTGAAAAAATATTTGGAAGATTTAGGCAAAATATTAAAGCATGGAGACATCACCATGGCACAATGGTGTTAAGTTTATTTTGCATTTATGGACTCCCTTCTTTCTCCTATTTATTTATTTATTTATTAAATTTATATGCCACCAAACTCAAAACGACTTTCAATAGAAACAAATAATAAAAACTATTTAAAACCCTTTAAAAAAAAAACAACTGGACCAAGAGGGGAGGAGCCAAAAGTTATATATGGGGGAAGGAGGTGAATATTAAACTACCAAACACCTCCAAGATGGTGTACCCCCACAGGAGTCCCAAGCCAACTGGAAGAGCCAAGTCTTAAAGCTCTTCCAGAAGGCTGTGAAGGTGGGCACAGACCTCACCTCTGGGGTCATGATGTTCCACAGGCAGGAGCCACAGCAGAAAAGTCTCTTCTCCTTGAGCCCAACAGCCAAAATTCTTCAGCTGACAGGATCTGGAGGAGGTCCCTGCTGATGGGGTGGAACAATTTTAATTGGTTTTGATAACGACTTCACGATGAAGTTGAAAGCTTAACTGAACATCAAAAAAATTAATGTCCAGTTGACAAGATTTACAGGCCTCCAGATTTGTTTTATTACCTGGATGACTGAGGATTCTTTCTACAAAAATACATATTGAAAAAGCCACGGTCTTCCCAATTTAGAAGATTCTGATATTTGAAAATACAAAAAAAAAAAGGCTAACAGTAGACAAAATCACTGGATAGGGATAACACATGCATGAATTTACCAAAACTCAAAACAAACAAAAATTTACTGTCAGACAATATTGGCCAAAATTATTTTCATCATCTCAGGAAGAGATGGTAGCAACTGAATGACTGAACAACAGATTTACATTCCATCATTTCATTTTATTATTACTCTTATTATTATTTCTTTAAGAAATTCAAGAGACAGGCTCTTAATTCTGAATGCGGTCCCATGTATTTTTGGCAAATCACAAGTATCGTCATTGCTATTGATGAGAAGGAACGAAGAAGGATAAATGTTAACTATGGATAAAAATAGAGAGGTAAATATTCGGCTGTCAGTCCCCATATCATCCTCATCCTTTTATATAACAGATCCTTGCATTTCATCACACATCCACATATAAATGCATGATTTCATCCAGTACAACATCAAAGATCAGAGATCTTTTGAGATGCCTTCTCCATCTGGGAAAGCAATTAGCAGATAAAACAAGCCAAAACAGCTGGCCAGATTTCAATCCAGCCCAGTCTTCAGCAGTGAAAAATGACTATCAAAGTTGTCAGGGAAACAGACACTGGAAATCTAAAAAAACCTCACATGTTGCTTCCAGGTGGCTTATTTTGATGAACAGAGAACTTCAGAGATCTTTCTCTTTTTTTAGGGCATAATACATTCAGTAGCAAATAGAGAGGATGACAGTTTGTGGTCAGGTTGGGATAGCTGCACACATGCAACAGCTTTGATGCATTTATTGAGAATTCATGACATGCTGATATCCTGCTGGCTGTATATGGATTCTGTCCAAGTGACTGTGAGAAATGGAGTTCTGACCTTTCTTCTTCTTGAAAAAGAAGAGAAGACAAATAAAACTAAGAAGGGAAAATACGCAGAGCATCACTTCTGAAGTTCTTTCCAATTTCTTCATGGCAGTCCAGCTAAGGGTTATGAGACCAGGAAGGAGATAGCAGTGGGGAAGTTGTTAATATTCCAAGCCATGGTCTCACTGTTTAATGTAAGGGATAAATTAAGGGAATTTGTGGGACTATATTTTCAGTTAAAATCTGATTTTCTTCCCCAACACTAAATCTGATCTCATTTTTTTCTGTTTTCAGAAAGTTATCCTACTGACAGGAAGACTGACAGAAGTTTGACTAAGTCTCAACTCCCTTTACCTTCAGTCTTTCCAGCATTCCCATGGATTGCAAAGAATAAAAAGTTCACTGCTATTAGCATTACATTCCTACATTCAAAGAGCAGATGTGGACAAAAGAAAGCTAAAACTCCAAGGTTCATTGCTGCAAAAATTGAGACCGCTGTTCTAAGGCTTGAGAAGGACATAATTTAAAGGTTGTTAGGATCTAGTCATTTTGCAGGGGAGAGTTATGTCCTTTGACATAACTACATTTTTAAGTCTTAATTGCAGAAGGGGAAGACACCCTCATGCTGAGCTCGATTCCTGATGAGGATAGAAGCAGCAAGACAAAAACAGTTTCCATCATACATAATCCTTTGGAAACTGACTCCTAGAAAATGCCTTTATTTCCTAATCAGAGATGACTTTGGAGAAACTATGCAGAAAAGTATAGAGGATTCATTTCAAAAGGATGTTTTATGTAAACATGTTTACTGAATGCCCAGTAAACAGAGAAAGCATGAGAGCTCATACTGGCCCCGTTCACTAGAGCACTAGTGTCTAAAGAATAAGTAGCTTTGTGATTTTTTTAAATTGTGTAAGCTGCCAAGAGTCACCTATATGTGAGTTGGGCAGCTATAAAAAGTGAACAAATAAGTCATAAATAAATACTAGTGTTCCAGTCAAACTTGTAGAGTCTGCTTCCTCATCTAACCCACTTTGTATTCATAACCTTGTGGTTATGACTTCCACATATGTATAACCCCTAAAGTTAAATAATCCCATCCTAAACCCTGGGATGTGTCCCTCCCAAAATTGTTAATATTAAATTGGAGTGACAGAACTGGGCAATCATTAAACATCTAGGAAACGTACCAATTATAACTATTAACATTCACTCAGGCTTATTTTTGTCGTTTGTCACTCACTTCAAGACCCTACTTCCTTTATAGAATCTGGCATCAATGTACCACTCAAAGAACATGCTTGATCCTCAGCTTGATAAAGGCTGTCATTATCATTATCCTGCATTGTTAAAATCCTACATTGAAATCTTTTAAGGCAGAAATGAGGCTGGCCAACAGCTGACTTGAAAGCCAAGTCATGACCTCAGATAATGGTCAGATTACGATTGTGTAGTTTTTAGAGAAAACCAGGCAACAGAGTACCCATGGGCTATAATTAGCAATGTCTGTTGTAGGCCAGTCTTTTTACTTTTTTCCCCTTATCCCTTCTAGAAATGTATTTCAATACCTTTAATCTTAAATGCTGAAGTTGGGACTAGCTTCAAAAGAAGCATGGATGTCCCTGCTATTGATTGCCCCAAAGCCACAGAGCCATGCTACTTTCACAAGTACAGAAACAGGATGCTGTTTTTCTGTATACTTTGTTTCAGGGTCTACCACACATTGCTCCAATTTCTTTTGGAAAATAAAATACCTTTTTAAAAGTGGTTTTCTTCTGCTCCTGGCAAGAGGAACTAAGCAACTTCTGCCACCAAAAAGAAACAAACTAATAAATGGGAGAAAATAGCTCTGGATGCTTCATTAGCATGATGAATTTCTTAAAAGTTGTCCAAGATTTTCATGAAAATGAGCAATATAAAAAATCCCACAACTCTGTTGGACCTTCTCTGGCAAGATATCCAATTAAAGTTCAATCATAAAGAAGAATAAAGCAATGATATCTGCCTGAAGTCAGAAGAAGCTGGTGAGAGAAAAAAGTGAAAGAATTTTATATCCCTACCTAGTCTATTCTCTTCCAAACAGGATACATTTAGACCTAAAGAAGAAGAGCAAAGTTAATTTGAAGCTGAAGAATATGTTGGCTCGAAGGCTTCTTTTTTCATGCCATATTCCAAGGAGATTTTAATTTTCCGAGAAGATAATGTATTTACAGAGCAGAAAAATACAAAAGCTTCTAATTAGTGGAAGGGTAACTTCTGTTTTTTAAAGTGGCAAATGATAATTTCTTCCATAATACATATGATTAACTTACTTCTTGTACTTTAGCAATTATTTTGATATGAAATTTATCATAAGTCTCCCCAGACCAGGATTCAATTTCAAATTATGCTCAACACATGTTGAAGGACCAGCCTCTTCTATTTCAAGGTGTTCTTCAGATGTGTGACTTAAACATTGAGGGTGATCTGGTCTATGGAGTTGAATGTCCATGTCCCTGGGAATAACATCTGGAAAGTGTGCAGGTCAAAGAAACCTGTCCTAGACTTTGTAGAGGAGTTTTCTCCGGTCTTCAGATAGAAGTGGTTGCTTAGACCTGGGACAACAGAAAGGGTTAAAAACAAACCAGTGAAGATTCTGGACAGATTCTATTAATACACCCTACAGCCATAATTAACCATTCATGGGATCCTTCCAAATTCCTGATCTTTCCTTCATTTCAAAACCTTCTTTGACCTGAAAATTTGACATCAATCCAAAGTTCCATTTAACAGCAGCAACTGATAGAGGTCCATTTTTCTTAAACCATCTTCAAACGTCTTGTAGAAATAGTACTTGAACAGAAGATATATATAATACACATACATATTACAATGCTCAGAAAACTGCACAGAATCACAGTCAGAATGTGCTATCTACTATTGGGAGAGGAGACAAGTTCAGAAATAGTTTGATCTGAAGCTTCGATTTGAAGGTGATTCAATCAAAACATGACATCAAGTCAAATGATCAAAACGTGGTGCCGAATTAAACTGATATGCTGAGCAGGATACTTTTGAATTGGTTTATCAGTTCGGTAGGTATCTTCACATGTGCAGTTAGATGCCTTAATGGATTGTCAATTCTAATAAAATTGGGTCATTTTGATGGTTCAAATTGGATCTTGAGTCATTCACACTCCTCTAGAGAAGAGCCATACAGAAGACTGTATGAAGACCTGGAGACCTGCTTTAGATTCTTCGATTGTATGGACAATCTTTATGGGTGGGTAATTTTGTGGACATGCAGGGGCTTCCTACACTGAAGAAGTGAAAACTACTGACAACTTTCCTCCTTATGTTCTGCCTTCCACCAGCTGCATTAAACGGTTTCCCCTGCCAGTTGCATCCGACTCTAGGGAGCAATGCTTATCTTTGTTTCCTACCCAAAGAATCAGCGTTGTCCAAGGATGCTTCTGTGGTGATGTGGCTGGCATGACTATATGCCAAAGTGCAAGGAATGCTGTTACCTTCCCACTAATTTAGGTGGTACCTATTTATGTACTTGCATTTTGCATGCTTTTGAACTGCTAGGTTTACAGGAGCTGGAGCAAGGATTGGGAGCTCACCCCGTTTTGTGGTGCCTGGTTCTTGAACTTGGGCTGCCAATCTTCCAGCTGACAAGCTCAGTACCTTAATCCCACGTCCCCATGTTTATATGATTATAGAGATTAAATAGCTCAAAGAGCTAATTTCAGGTAGAACAAATCAGTATTAAATTGGATCTCTTTTATTTAAACATACGCAAATGTAAATACCAAGACGAAGAGAAAGATAGATTGCTACGGGTGATGGAATCCAAACTGAACTCAAGCTGCGAACTCAATGCAGTTCGAAAACTGTCTTCTTCTCTGTTCTTGCCAAATGTTTTCCTCTGCCCATCCCCCTAAAACTTGTTACCTACCTTCCCACTTGCAGAAAAATGTACCTAATGGTGTGTGTGCATGCGTATGTGTAATTCACCCAAGGGTCCATATGTTTTTCCGTCACTATATGATTACTACCTGCTGAGTTTGATGCCATATTGTCTGATGTCAAGAGGATGCAAAGCCTGTAGGAGAATATAACAAAAAATTCAGAAGTAGCAAGACCTGTGTTGTTTCTGTCTCTGCAAAAGATGATAGATAAGGGATTGGAAGGCTTTATGCTCCTCAGAAATGTCTGTCTTCTTTGCTCGTGGTTGCATGTTCCAGTGCTGCATTCTGGAGATCCTTTCAGCTTGATTCAGAAGATAGGAGAGGAATGAGTCAATCTCATTCAACTCAGAAGGGAAGAGAAGGGAAATGTGCATAAGGCTGATTTGTAACTACAGACTATTTTTTCTTGAAAATGTGAATTGGTTCCAAAAAAAATGTCTCTCTCTCTCTTCTGACTTTATTCCATTTGCTTTCCTTACAAAAATGCTCACATTTCATTACTTGCCCTATTATTCTTGCCCTATTATTACTATATGTGTCTTTATTTTTCATTGTGTGCATTTTCCCTTCACAAAATTCTCAGATGGCCAGGTATGACAATGAGATATGAAGTATAATTTCCAGATTGCAGAGACAGGAAGAAAAGTTGTGACACAGTAGTAACAAAAAACATGCAGAGTCAAACAGAATCATTAAAGGGTGAGAACTGGCATGATACATTGCTTAATTATTTCTTAGGTTACTTAAGTGTTTCATGAATCAGGGCTGCTGGTTGGTAGCCCTCCAAGATCTCAGGAATAAATCTTGCCTATACTTGTAAGGACGTGTGATTACAAGTTTACTCCCAGCTTTTGAATAAAGGATTGATGATCATAATCCAAATATCCACAATGCTATTGTTTTGAATGGGAAACTAAGCAATGTTAAGTTGGTGTGGAACAATGCTTTGAATAGGAAATGGATGAGCCACAGTCCTTAATCTTGATTTATCTTAATAGGTCTCCACTATTAACACACACCAATGCCAAACAAAACATTATAAACGGAAACATTTTTAAATGTTCCATTTTACATGGAAAAGTACTTAGCACATGTAAAGTAATATATCCATAGACCTTGTCTAAGAATCATAATGTTGAAAAGGATCATTGAGGACATTTAATCCACATCCTTGTTAATTCCTGGAAGCCCCATTAAACTGTTCCTGCAAATACCTCTCTGGCTTTTGCTGGAATTGATCTAGACAAGGAGGGACCCCTACCTATCATTTTTGGTTAGTCAGTTACATTATCAGAGAACTCCTGTTATTAGACAAGTTTATTTTTGTTTCAAACAGTCACAATCTGTTTTCTTACAGCTTAATTCCCTTATTAGGTGCACTATACTTTGGAAGGAGAGAGAACAATCCTTAACTTTCTTCTATACTGCATCCTTTTTCAAATTTTTTAGATTTCAAACCTAAACTGTTTTCTCAATATCTCCTTGTAGGACTTTGCTTCCATTCCCTTAATCAATCTCACTGAGCTACCTGAATCTATTTCAGGTTATCTGGCTCCTAGTCAGGTACAAAAGACCAAGTCCATGTGTAAAGGTTCAAATTAACTGATTTATTGCTAAAGCCTATATACAAGGATCTTCTCAACAGTCAGCACTTGGTAGGTGCTTGGTAAGTTTCAGAGGCAGTCAGGGAGGGTTGGACTTAGTGCATTTGTGGCTATGTAGCAACTCTAGGCTAAACCCCCTTCTCCCAGTTCTGCCATCTCTTCTTCCTCCTTCTTTCTTAAAAGGTAGAATTCCAAACTGAATGCAGTCTTCAAGGTCGAATCTGTCAGGGCCTGTCAGACACTGAAGAAGCTGCTCCAGCTGAACCAGTGGAATGTTAGCCTCAGGAGACACCAAGCTAGGATTCATCTGAGGCTGGTCAAACACTGGCACCATCAGAACAGCTGGAGCAGTCAGATGATAAGGTATGGCTTCCAAGCCTTTGGACTTGGTGAGTAGAGCGGTGAAAAGAACAAAGATACTCAATGTGGCTCTTTGCCAAGCAAGGAGTACCTTTACTGATTAAAGATAGTTGACTGCAGTCTGATTTAAGAGGTAACCCTAACTCATGTTTCTTTGTTGGAAGCAACTGTCTGATCTCCTGTTGTGGTTTGTTGTTCTGTGAAACCTGTTTATGAATCCTAAAACTCTGAACTTTGGACTGGTTGTCAATCCTGACTTTGGACTGGATTTTAACTTCTCTTCTATATGCTCCTATTAAAAGCAGAACTATGTAGGTCTGTGTTCTTTCCTGGAAAGCATTTGATTTATGTTCTTTTCCTTCTCTGCCAGTTATCTATTGGCCTTAGGAAATTGCTCTTCTGACTTTTGAAACCAGAAAGCAGAACTGATTCAACTCTTACTTTTTTTGGAAGCTATACTTAAATTGATAATAATGCAGAGCTGGGGAATGTGAAGGGGTGATCAGAATTAAAAAAAATATCAAAATGGTGGCTGCAACTATGGAAATGAAGCCTTTTTACATGTGTTTAACACAGAGGGAGAGAGAGAGAGGAGGGAGAGGAATGGAGCTTATATTGTGGAGTCCTGCTGCCCATCTTGACTTTTCAGACCCCATCTTGTCCATCTTGTCTTTTTTCCCAGCTGGACACCCCAGCCGACTAAACTACAGTTCCAAAATCTTTTGCAGGAAATAATGTTCTCCACCTGGGTTTCCTTTTTCAATCCATTCATTCCTTTTCAATTAATTTCTAGCAACATTACTTTCATTTACCTGAAAGGCACTGAAAGTCCCCATCTTACCTGCATCTGTGTTTCTAGATAGTGGGACATCCCAGATACAGTCTTCTTCTTTGTGAGACTAAGAATTTTTGCTGAAAGCTGCGGGAAATGATATCATATCCCTAAAATGCCTGATTTTCTTGCTTGCTGTATATCGGGTTTTCTTGTTGCTGCTGCTGCTGTTCAGTTTACCATGTCAAGAGTTTTTGTTAGATGTTAAAATGCCATCTTCCTCTCTTTGGACTCACACCAATCTCCTGTTTCAACCTTTTCCTGCTTATTTTGTTGAATTTGGAAACCAGGACCAAAGCAAAGAGGAGCCATCTACATTCAAGGTAGAAAATTGGGTTCAAATAGAATCATTTGAGGAATCAATTATCCAGGGACCAGAGTTATTAGGTGTATTAATAAATAATTATTATATTCTTTATTCATGGCTAGAGAGATACAGTGTAGAATATAATAGGATGTGACTGCTGTTGGCTCAGGGAAAGTATTTGAATTTGAAATAAATACCTATATTAGTCAGAAATACAGTCTTTGCTGCTGAATGAAATTTAATGGTATCATAAAAAGATTTGCAAAGGAATTATCAGTATTATTAGCCTTCCATAGGCCCCCATAGCTTGAAAGCATATTAAATGAAAAGAGACCTCTTGTTTTGCACCTTAAAGTTCATACAAAAGAAATGTTGAATCAGGCCAGAAATCTGTAGATATCAGAGTCTTGTTCTTGTAATTAAAAGTTAATAAGATCACTCTAGAAAAAAACATAAGGATGCATATGTAGGAAACATTCCTTTTCTTCAATTCTGCAGCAGCTAAGATCAACGTGCATCAACTTGCAACCACATCTTGTGATTGGGAATTCCAGAGTTTAGCTCAGCCTTTTGGATAGCCATTATTTTCATCTGAACAGTGTGAGATTCTTTGTCTAGATGCACTTTTTCATTCCATGATGTTTGGGGGGGTTGTTTTGAATTTTTATTCTTGTTCAATAAGCGACAATATTCTCAAAAACATGATGCACCCAGAATTGCTGTATCAGTGAGATAAGCAACAAGAAAAAAAGGAAATAAAATCTCAGGGTCTGTGGATATACTAGATTTGTCTAGTGTCAGACACAAAAGATCAGATGCAGACATCAAGGTTCAAATTAACTGATTTATTGCTAAAACCTATTTACAAGAATCTTTTCAACTAACGGTCCAGCAACTGTGGATTTCAGATAAGGTTCAACAGCAATCAGGGAAGATTGGAGCTTGTGCATTTGTGGCTACATAGTGATTCCAGAGTAATTCCTCTCTTGGCTCCTCATCCTGGCTCTGCCATCTCTTCTCCTCTATCTAGATACTCAACCAATCTATAATCTGTGTTATTTGTATTTGTGTCAGAATATATTTTCTACTCATCCTCACAGATTAAGGCCCATCGGAACTCTATAATGATGGAAGGCTGCAATATCACTCAAATTATCCATTCATAACACCAAACCAAACTTTATCATGGTTGCCCTCTGTCCTTGTAAATATATCTTTAATAAACATTCACTGATTGGCCCCAGTGCACTTTCTGAATTTGTCTAGTGTTAGATGTGAAATGTATATTCTACAATTCTTGAGGGTAGGACCAACGGGTGGAAGCTTTAGAAAGGGATATCCAAACTTGAAATAAGGAGGACATTCCTAACTGTGGCAGCTATTAAGCAGTGGAAGAGCCTGTCTCCTAGAGTCATGGGAGTAACACCACTTCAGGTTTTCAAGCAAAGATTAGACAGCTGTTTGTCTGATGGTTTATGGATTCTTAACCTGAGTAGGAATTGGACTAGAAGACCTCCAAGGTCCCTCCTGACTTTATGATTCTGTGATTCAGTGACATATTCTGCCTATTGAATTAACCATTTTCTGATTTTTTACAATGCTTTGAACAATATGCACATCAACTGAATTGATCTTGCATAATTCATCTGGTTAAAAAAAAACACACCAGAAATTAAACTTAACCAAGTTAGTATACTGCATGGATGCAGCTCCTTAAACTTTGACCGAGTTAAGCATATTATGCTGATGCAGACATTGTTTATGGTCAGGTCTAAAGATCTTCATTATCTGCCTTCCATTTGCTTTTTTTGGAATTTATCCAGGCAACAGAATGCAGGACTAAGTAACCTTTCAGAAGCAGATCCGCACACGTTTTTGTTTGGGCTAGTGGGGACCAAAGTTGGATCTGAAGAATTTTACAGGGATAGAGCAGTGCCATCTATTTGATTTCTGCCTGTTTTCAGCTTTTTTCTCTCTCTTAGAAGTAGTTTGTTTTTCTTGTTTATGTTTAATTTTTCTCATGTTTTGAAAATTTTACATGCCAGATATTATGGTTTGTCTCAAAATTTTAAGAAACTCTCTCAATGATTTTTGGCAATAATAAATGGAAGTTTTTTGGCCATGTGCAACCCTCTAGTTGTCCAAGCACGATGTCCTGAAAGTGTATCATATTAACACTAAGGGGATCAAGTATTTATTTTGGTACTTATTTATTTATATATATATATACATATAAGTCTTCACAGAGTCTTCACAGACTCTTCACAGAGTCTTCACAGACATATACATATAAACTTATACATACATACATACATTTACATATTTATTCATTCATCAAATTTCTATGCCGCCGAAATCCGAAGACTCTCAGCAGCTAACAACAGTAAAAACAATATGTGAAGAACAATTAAAATAGAAATTAAAAAAAACTTAAAAACAAAATAAAAACCCGGTAAACTAGCGGGGTAGGCAAAAGATTTAGAATATAAAAAGGGGGGTGAGGATGG
>JANHZU010001995.1:340-14136 GCA_032468055.1 Acrochordus granulatus
CGAGCGAGCGAGCGAGGCGGCGGGCGGGCGGGCGGGGCGAGGGGCCGGTGCCCGCCGCGGCTGCGGTGCTGGCGCTCCCGGCGCTTGCAGAGTCTCGCGGCTGGGACCGACCTCCCGGGGAGGGGGGACAGGGGAGGGAGGTGACGTCACCCGACGGGGAGCTCTGCGCGCGCTCAGAGGCGCTCGCTTCCCCGAGCCTGGCGTGGGCGGGGTGGAAAACAGCCGCGGGTGCTGGCCGCTTGCCCGGAAGAAGGGGAGCTCCGCCGCCGCTTTTGGAGGGCTCCGCGGCTGGGTTGGGGGGGGTCCGTTGGGAAACGGGCGGTCGGGGGGCCTGCCCAAGCAACCCCACGAAGGGCGTCTTTCCGCGCAAGGGGGCTGTGAGAAGGCCGCCGCTCCGTCCCGGGTGTGCGTTTGTCCGTCTTCACCCGTTTGCTGTGCTCGATCCCCCTCCTCCTCCCTGGGAACCTCTGGCGCATCTGCTCGCCCAGGGAGTTCCCTGCCACGGGAAGAAGGGCAGCGTTGCGCGGTCGTCGCGGCCGGTCGTGTTCCGCTTGCGGGGGCTGCCAGTTGCTGACCTCTGCAAGGGGAGATGTCCCTCCCCACCTTGAATAGGTTTGTCTGGCGCAGCCTTTTTTCCTCCCCGCGTCTTTTCAGGGCCAACTTGGAATCCTCTTAACGTGGCTTCTGCGCTCTGTTAAAGCATCATTAATAAGGGAATGGTGGTCTCGGCGTTAATCTTGCCGGTACTGGACAGCCGTGGATGACTTCTCATCATTAAGGTCTTATTGCCCTAAAACGGGTCGTGAGCAGTCTTCTGGAAACCAGTGTGAAGTGGCTTCAGTTTTGGGGAGGACTTTTAAAGGCAGATGTGTATCTGGGGGGACTGGAGACTAGTGTTCAGAGTTAGTTTTTCTTTCTTTACCTCTTCCTTTCAAAATCTGTCCACTGGGAGCCGGAACTCCCACCACAAATGCAGATTTAAAAGCACATGCTTCAATATATCTGCATCAAAAAGGAAATAAATGAAACCTAAAGTGCCAACAGGAAGGTATAAGGAGGGAGCAAAAAGCTTCATGTTGTTTTCTTGAAGGCTCCCCAGCCCTTTCACCGACAGTGGCCATAAGTAATCAGTGAATGTTTTGTGTATGTTGGTGTGTGTGCGTGCGCGCACTGGAAGCCCAGAGCTATTGGTGTGTTCTCTGTTGTAGATTAGATGACCAGGAGGGAATGACTTCGAACAGTGTTTCTCAACTTTGGTCATTTGAAGAGAGGTGGACTACAACTCCCAGAATTCCCCAGCCAACTGGAGAAGTCCACCTCTTTTCAAGTGGCCAAGGGTGAGAAATCCTGGCTTAAGAAGATATCCAGAGTAATTTCCGGACCTTTTTTCCCACAGGGAATTTTCCAGTTTTTTTTTCTCCAGCCCCCCTGACCCAATCTTGCCTAATTTTGAAAGCAGTCTTTCTTTTGCTAGCTCTCCCCAACCCCAGGTCCCCCAAAGTTGGGTCCCATTCTGTTTTGTATTAGTGTTACTCTACTGATGGATAGACTGATAGTGCTGAATCTCTCTCCTTAATATATTTCATAATTTAATGTATTACTTTCATAACAATCTTATAATTGGGTCAGGAAGTAGAAAAGGTTTTATGAAACAAAAAGGGGATGTCTTAAAGATGGTGAGGAGGGGGGATTGGTAGAACCATGTGTAGTCGTACCAAGGTATGCAAAAAGGACAGCAGGTGCTGAAGTTCCTAAGGAACCAATGAGGCTGTGCTGGTGGACTCTTGATGGACTGGGGAGTTGTGGTCGTCCCCTTGTTGTTCAGGGTTGGTGGATAGATAGAAAAGGTGACCTTGAAGAAAGTATGTGATGACTTAGTAAAACATGAGTCTAGCCTGGGAAACCAGAAAAAAACACAAGATTTCCTTGTCTTGACTTTCTTTAGTGTAAGAGAAACGCCATCAGATTTTCAAGATTCTGTTATTATGGCATAAAATATTCTAACAGTTATTAATTGTGGTATGTTTCCTACCTCAGTGGGCTGATAGTCAAACAGGCTTAGAATGTCTATCAGAAGAAGCCAAGATGACATCACTTGTCTCTACATTTGACTTGTAGGTGACTTTGATATTGTGAAGGAAAACTAACAGTTTTGGCCCAGAGGGTTACTTCTGAAGATGATGGAACTCCTCAAGACAGTAGCTTAGCCATAATCAGATGGATTTGGGTGTAACAGAATTGGGTAATAGTCCAGCTCTGATGGACTGTAAAACATGGCTGATGTATTATCCATGGGTGGAAACCCAGACAGTTGTGATTTCGTCCACGATCCATGGTTAAAAATAAAGACACTCAACTTTTCCTGTAGCAGCTCCATGCATTGGGCTGCAGCAGCCGTAATGGTGAGAATTGCATTTCTGCTGTCCTTGAATTAGGAGAATAAACATGGTTAGTTCCACACCCTGTTTCTTGGATTGCAGCTCAGTGTGGTATTTGAACATTGTCATTGTGGTTAGCAAACCATGATTTATGGCTTAGTGAAATGTCTGTACTCATCCAGACTCCCTTGCCTTCTGCTGCCAGTTCTCAGGATGTGTGGGCATGTGAGATGGGTGGTTCTCTAAATCATGGAAATAAAGAAATAAATCTGCATCTTCAGAAGACGGCTGGCACGCTTTGATGCTTTTGATGGGATTGAATTGCCAACGCTCCAGTGGTTTTCAGTTGAAGCTCGCGGGCTGAGTCAAAGATGGCATTTCCCATTTTCCAGGCTGGGGGACCTGTTTTGAAGCCCGTGAATTTCCTCTGGCTTTGCAGGGCACCTTGTCTAAATTTCCCCTTTGCAATAATTAGAACGGTCCAAATTTGGCTTCTTCCAGCTCCGGTTAGTAGCCTTCCTGAGTCAAATACTGTACAGGGTTTGCCCTGGGAAAGTGACTGGCCCAGTTATGGCATGGCTGCCTGTTGAGCTGCAAGACTGGACACCTACCTCACAGGGTGGGGCTGGAAGCCAGCAGCTGGGTAATCGAGGAGAAAGCGGCGGTCTCTGTTCGCACCCTGCTGGCAGCAGGGAAGCTGGTTTGGCCAGGCTTGAGAAAGAGGATTGTGTGAAAGACCCTCTGGAATCAAGTCACCAGTCAGGTCAGGAGACCGTGCAGAACCATACAGTGAAGCTTCCCAGTTGATTGACTGTTTCTGTTGTTTTGGGTTTATGTTTGTAAGCTACCCAGATTCTATGGGAGCAGGCAACGCAAATATATATTCATATATTTAGAGGAGGGACTGTGTGTGTGTGTCTGTGTGCCTGCGTGTGAGAGTCCTTGACTTATGACTGGTCATTTAATGACTGAAGTTGCAGCAGATTCTGAAAAACTTACGACTTATGATTTGAAGTTTTGACAAGACCGTTTTGGGACTTGGCAACCAGTTCACATTTATTGCTGTTTGCAGCAACCTGCAGTCACGTTACCACAATTTATGATATTTTTGCCAGAAAGTGTCATTTATTTCTGGTTTCTGGCAAAAGATGCCCCAAAGATTTGCTTGATGACTGAGGCGCTCACTTAACGACCATTGCAAAAAAGGTTGTGAAATTGAGCATGGTCACATGATACCTGCTTAATGACTGTCATGACTCATGACCGTGCTTGGATTTTGGTGAGGGTTGTAAGTTGAGGACTACATATTATCCACAAAGAAAGTGCAACTTGGAGTGGGCAGTGATTGGGATCTTTGCCTGCATGAACTCCAGTTTTGCATGGTGCAAAATCATGTGTTCAGGCACAGCTAGGCTAGGAGTTGCCCCCAATTGCCAAGACTGGATGCTACTCCCCGATCTGCAATTTAGAGAAGAGAAGCTGCGAAGTGCAGGATTTTTACCAGTTTTTACCAGTTAAACACTTCTGAAAAGCACAACTGACTCGGGACAGTTAGGGGAAACCGCAAGGTCCTCCAGAGTTGTGACAATTGGCTGGGTATATCTAAAAACCCAGCGTTGCGTTTGTGCGAGAGGATCTGTCTCTTTCCAGAGGTAACCCGACGGGTACAATATTTCCAGGATGCAAACGTGGGGGAATTGCATAGGGCTGAGGTTGGCATCTGTGCCAAGCTGACAAGACTCTTGATGTTGGCAGTGAATGGGAACCGAGAGATATCCAGAAACAGTGTGCAGCGGAACAGACCAAAATGTAGAAAAGCAAGACCAAGTCGTCCTGGACAAAGAAGAACAAGAGAAACCCTGATTTGTTGGCAGGAAATTGCTGACAGGATGCCCAGCACTGAGCTGGCTTTGCAGATGAAGCTTGTCGAGGGCCTCTTGCCAATGGAGAGACTGGCTGTGTTGGGAGACCAGCAGGCTGAAAAAGATTAAAAAAAGAAAAAAAAGCTGGTACAATACAGTAAGGTTGGGAGGAAAGACCCCTAGCCTTTCCATAAGCGATTAGATACCTGAACTCTGTGGCTGCAAAAAGCCAAATTCTGGCCAACAGTTGAAAGCAGGCATTTGCCTCTGTGCAGTGTGCAGTTTCCTTCTCCTCCTCCGTTTTGTGGGTAGGAAACATTAGGGGACAGTGAAAGCTTCTTCCCCCACTTTTCAAAATGCAGGCTGGGAAAACTGGCCCTTCTCCTCATCCTGCCCCCTACTATATTTTCTGGCTCTTTAAATGGGGTTCCAGAGTGGCTTGTAGGAATAAAGCTGAGTTTGTCCCCAGATAGCCAGAAATTAGCTTTTGGAGGAATGGTGTTCATCTGAAAAGGGGCCACCACCAGACACCCTCCAAGTGATTTGCACAAAGGGTAGAAAGCTGGGCTCACAAAGCTGAAATTCAGAGATTAAATCATAGTTTAGTGCATTCTGCAACCTCTGCTAGTTTTAATATTATTCAACAAGCCATTATTAAAATAAATCACTGCATATATACATGTCGGTTTCCTAAGCTGGTGCAGGCCTGAGACACTTTGTAGGTCTGTAGTGTGTCCAAGAAGATATCCTTGGGGCTTCTGTATGTGTGCAAGGCATGTGCCAGGGTTCTTTGGGCTTTTGTTCCTGCCTGTGTATGTACAGCGCATGCACGCATGCTGGCTGCAAATCAAACAGTGGCTTTGATAAAAACCTGGGGATGTACAATTCCATCATTTCTAAGATTACAGGTTGGCCAGACCCGAGTGCTGGTAATTGCACGGGGGAGACCTGGGCAAGAACACGAAGGCCACTGAACTTGGAGAAGGAATTTTTGTGGCTTGTCCCAACAGAATTTCTGGCATGCTCTTAAGAATCCTCCCCCAGCCCTGAGGAGGAGGGAAGGAGGCTGGCCCCAGTCCCTTGGGGTGGGGGGTGGTTCTCTGCTTCTGCTTCTCCACCCCACTGCCTGCTTGAGGGAAGAGGGGGGCTCTTGCTTGAAAGTCTTTCTCCAAAGGAGTCTCTTTGGCTTTGTCCTTCCAGCCTTGGGCTGATAGTTGAACCAAGATTACCCTGACCAGATCAGCTGAGTCAGCAGCCCAGGAGAGCTAGTTTCTCTTCTTATCTTGAATGTGAGGGCAGGGAGGGCTGCCCTCCCAGCCCCCAAGTGGACCCAGAACATGATGGCCAGATGGTCACCCATTGCAAGTGGCAAAGGCAGCTCTGATAGTTGTTTTAGTCACTGTCACTCGATTAAGAAGTTTCTGCAAGGCACGGATGGGGAGCATCGGAGGTTAGGGGGAGGCCACTACAGACCCCCTTCTGCTGGGTTGGAAGGACCCAGCTGGAACCCCTCCCCTCTTTTTCCAGAGCTTTCTGGACGTCTCCTTTCCCTCCTGCCTTGTTTTCTGATTTTGGAGGTGAAAGGAGGCATGAAAGCAAGCCCTTTTGTCGATTTTCACTCATCGCCACAGAGCCCAAAAGCAAAGATGGGAGAGTCGCAGAAATGGGGTTGAAATAAAAGAAGCTTAAATCTCAAGAAGGAGAGAGGTTGAACTCTGCAGCTCGAGCCAGAACTGCTGCGTTCTCACGATAAGGCTACGAGGTTAACTCCTCTGAATTTGCACGCTCATAGGACTGTAAAGTACCCCCAAGAGGCTGGGCTTGGGCAGTGGGGTAACCTCCCGGAAGGAATCAGTGCAGCAGCACTGGGAGTAACAAAGCTTAGCAAGCCCAGGTGAATTGGGGCAAGGGGAAAGGAAGGGTGCCAGCTCATCATGCAGCAAATAGGTCCTCTGTCTGTGGCCCTAGGTACCTCCAGGCTGGCTGCATGCCCAGAAGATGCCAAACTAAGCCACAGTTGCACCTTTTGCAGAGACCCCCGCTTGCAGATTTCTTCCTAGCCCCAAAGAAGGAGGGATCTCTAGCACCATAGAGAACAGACATTTCATTTGCAGACTTATCTGGGAAGTGTAAAGGCTTTGCTGGCTTCTTCTAGGCGGTATTTCTGCTTGCTGAGAATTCAGAGTGTGGGCATCACAGTGGTGCATTTCTGGCAGGAAGCAGTTTGGTGTGCGAGGCTGGGAAGACGACGTGGCTGGATGCTTCCTCCTGGCCCCTTCACCCTCTTCAGACCTGCTCTGATCTCAGTGAAAATAGACACGCCTGTGGCCTCATTCAGTGGCAGAATCATGCTCCATTTTCATACTCTACAGGTAGTCCTCAACTTAGGACCATAATTGAGCCTGGAATTACAGTTGTACCACTCATTAATCAGGTCATCACAGACTGACCTGATTTTTACAACATTTTCTGGAGTGGTTGTTAATCATGGTTGTTAAGTGAATCTGTGGTCATTAACTGAGACTGCAGTTGTTCAGCAAACTTGTTGTTTGCAATAGGCATTTCTTGCTGGAAATAAACAGTAAGCAACGGTTGTGAGTTGAGAATTATCTGTGCTCTAGGGTTTTCCAGAGTCCACCCACCGTCATTGGGCCAACATAGCAGCGAAGAGGATGGGTGGGCGATGCTGTGAAGATGCCATGAAGTCACTAGGGTGGAAATGACCCAAGTGTGCTTCTGTGAATGATGCACATGGGCTTGATGTGACTTGTTGGTGAACAATAGGAAAAGTTTGTGAACCCTGAGTGGGTGGGTGTGAAAGAAAGAGGAAGAGGCTGAAACACGCAGAGTTTAGAGCAGGTTCTTGGAGTGGCATCGGTGCAAAGTTGCAGTTTTGTCTCTTCACCCTGGAATTTACCTTTCTCGGCCTCTGGGGTACGGGGTGCAAAACTGGGTCATGTTTATGGTTATTCTTGGGCAATGGGTGCAGCTCCTTTGCTGGGAACCTTTTCAGAAGGAGGTGAGCTTTGTGCCGGCCCCACTTCCACCCAGGTTGGGCTGCTGTCAATCTCACTAACCTCTTTGTGGCCTGCCGAGGGTCGGATCGAAAAGCTCCCTTTGTTTGCCGAATGCCGGTGACCTCCTGCATTCACCGGGCATCTATCTCCCAGTGTGCAGCTGCCTCTCCTTTCTGAAGTTGGAAATCCATTTAAGTCAAGAGGAGGAGAAATTATGGCTGCTAAGGCCCTTTGCATTTAACCGTAAATCCTCTTTACGGCTCCACCACGCTGCCTGTGCGTCAGCCTCAGGATGTGCGAGCCGCTCCCAAGGGAGGGGCAGGCCTGGAAGGGGGAATGATTTGCCTTTCCAGGAAGGCCATGGACGGTGTCTTGAACGGAGGAGAAAGATGCTCGTTTTCCCCATCCGAGGAGCCCAGGGCTACTTGTTGCATCGGAGGGGCTCGAGGAGGCGCCATCCTAAGTTGCTGTGCTCTGGGTCTTGGGTTGTAGAGAAGGGTCCTTCATGGCGGTCACTGAGATACCTGCTGCCGACAGCTTCCATAAGGCAGCCAACCAGGCCAACAGTTGGGGTCAAAGGGTTGAGATGGATGGCCTTCTCTGGGGCAAATGGGGCTTCTTCACCATCTCTACGGGTGCAGAAGAAGAGAGGTGCCTTTCAGGCTTGCTGCAAGAGGACATCTCCAGCTCCAAGTCTTCCAAGCGTGGGCTCTGCCTGAAAGTGGAGTCCTGCGGTGGAGAAACGTTAGCTGGACATGTCCTACAAACCACTTAGAAGGGCAAAAGGAGACATGATTTAGGGGCATTCTGGAAAATGGGCTTCCGGGCTTCCCTTCCCCCCAGTTTGCTCCTCTGGAGTATAGGAAGCTCCCTTCCCCAAGCTTGGAGGGTTTCTTCCTGGGGTTGCCGGAGAAGGACCTTTCTAACCACCTGGGCGTGATCTGTTGACCTGGATCCCCAAGGATCTGACCTCTGCTTTGCCTTGGACCAAACTTTTCTTCCAACTCTGGTCCAGAGCCTGATTATTTTAACTTCCTTGCATGATGGGGAGTTCATGGTAGGGTGAGCAAGGACAGTCCTCCCTTAATGCCCAGGAGCCGAGCCAGAGGCTGAGGAATGTGGGTCTTTCAGCTGTCAACCCTAACCCTGGCTCAGATACAGGCTGTTCCAGGGTGCCTTTACGCAGGCTTGGGGGTCTGTGGTTCCTGCCCACCCCCAGAATTCCTTCCCTCTGTCCCACGTCGGCTGCTCTTTCTCGGCCTCTGCAGACCCTCCCCTCCGTTCAGTTTGCTCTTGCTGGAGGCAGAGGAATCGAGGAAGGCCAGTTTCCCCTGTTGAGGGGAGCCTGGCATTTTGGTGCCTCTGTTTTTCAGCGGGTTTTGGGGTCGGCGAGCCCCCTCCTCCTGCTTTGGCCTTGCAATGAAGGGGAATTGCCTGGTTCTGACCCAGAGCAGTGGGCTGAGAGTAGGGGGCTTCTCCCTGCGTCTCCTCCTTGCCTGGCTATCCTTCCCCCAGCAAAGAGCTTTCTCTTGCATTAATGCCCCCCCCCCGGCCCTTTAAGCTCTCCCCGCTGGCTTGCCCTTCCCCTTCCCTGTTTGTTATCTTCCTTTCAGGCCTGGTGACCTTGCAGAGAGCAATCTGCCTGGTCCCTTTGTCTGGGCCTTTCTAGCCGCCCACACACAGCCCTCTTGCTAATCTCCCAAGTACAGGACTTCTTCACCCCAGCTCTGCACGATGACCCAGTCCCCCACTAATGACTCAGAGGGGGTGGCTGGGGAAGGGGGGTGAGGGATATGTTCACTTATTTTCTGCAGCTTTGAGCGGTGTGGGTTTCAGGCGGGGGCCATGAGGGTTAGCAGCTTGACTAGTCTGTGCTTTTTTTGCCCCACACCGTAAGAATCAACAAGCACCCCAACATCCTAGGAATGTGGATCCAGTGCAGGCAGTCCTTGACTGACGACCAGTCATTTAGCAATCATTTGAATGGCCCTGAAAAAAGTGACTTAACCATCAGTCCTCACACTTACAACCACTGCAGCATCCCTGTCGATCAAAATTTGGGCACTTGGCAACTGATAGGTATTTACGATGGTTGCAGGGTCCCAGGGTCACGTGATCACCATTTGCGACTTTCCTGGCCGGCTTCCGACAAGCAAAGTCAATGGGAGAAGCCGGACTCGCTTAACAAGCAATTTGCTTAGCAGCAGTGGCGAAAAAGTTTGCAAAATCGGGCGCGACTCGCTTCACCGCCACCTTGCTTAGCAGCAGAAATTCTGATCGCAACCGTGGTTGTAAGTTGAAGACTACCCGTACGTCTCTAAATGGTTTTTCCTCTGTAGGACGCCTTGAAATGGGCAGCGTGGTGGGTTTGCCCTCATCCTCAGAAAGGAAGGGCTGCTTTCGAGTTGCCGCAGGACAGAGGAAGGTCAGATCTGAGCGTGCCCATGAGGGCCTGCCGCCCTGCGCCCTCGGCGAGCGTCTGGGCTCGACAGCATCCGCCCGACTGCAGCCTGCACCCCTGGGACGATGGGCCCCGGAGGGCGCCAGCGCTCTTAGTTTGCTTCTCCCTTTGGGAGTTCAGGGTTGAATTGGATGGCAAGAGTTGTGGGCCGGATCGCCTCCAGTGGATGGCTTAGAAGATTCTCCGGTGGCAGATCCTCTGGGTTTCCCTGGATTCTGCCCAGGGTGGAGAGATCTCTGCAGGTTTCCCGTGGGGTTCGTTCCTCCAGCCCTTGGCCAAGCGTTAGAAGCGACACAGGATCCTTCCAGGGGAGGTGAGCAGGCGCAGGCGAGGTGGGGAGCAACCAGGGAAGACGTCGGCTGTGACGTCGCCTGGTGTGGTGGCAGCGGCTGGGGAATTCTGGGAATTGAAGTCCACCCCTCTTCAAGTTGGGAAGCGTTGGGAAGCATTGCTCCGTGTTGTCGTCAGGAGCGGAGCCGTTTACCTTGAAGATGAGAGGAGGCTTTGGGCGGGCAGGTTGGAGCAGGAGAGGCGGCAAGCAGCCTGGGGGTGTGAACCAGGCCTGGGTGGAAGCGGAAGTGTGTTTTGGCACATCTGCTGCCTTCGCAGAGCCTCGCTGGCTATTGTTCTCTCGGGAGTGTCATAAACCCATCAAGGCCTGCATTTGTGTAAGCGGCACCCTTGACGCAATCTGCACCCTTGACGCAATCTGCGATCCTCCAGGCCTTGAAGAGCCTCTTTGCTCCATCCACGGTGGGGGGGAGAGCTTCAGCCCTCCGAGAGTGGCCTTGCTCAGGCTTTCTCACACTCCCTCCAAAAATGCCACCCAGTTGACCACGGTGACTCCAGAAGCATCAGGGTGTGCCTGCCTGAGAAACACGAATGGTTTACCTGGCAAAGACTCCTGGGACCCTTAAAAGCTTGCACGTTTTTTTATTTGGGAGGGTGTTAATTGCAACTGACCAAATAGAAGGATGGCCTCCAGTGGCTTTGAGGGTTCCCTTCAAGAACCAAGCCAGGGACCACCCCCATTTCAGAACTAATCTTTTGAATTATGGGGGGGCAGAGCTAGGACTCCCTCTATCCTACCCCCTGGCAAGTCCAGTAGTCCTGAGAATCCGAATCATACCCAGTTGACACATGCAACATCCATTTTGAATGCCCCCCCAGTGCCATTTTTCATAGGTTCGCACTGCTACAGATAGGTTGGTGGTACCAACTGTAACTCTGGTCGTGGGATTCACGTGGCAGGCCTGAGCTCACAGTTCTCAGGAGACATGAAATGGTGTCTGAAGATGGGCTCAACGTGCCCTTTAGATAGGTGTTTTCAATGCTTGGCCACTTGAAGGTGGGTGGACTTTAACTCCCAGAGTTCCCCATGCTGGCCAACGTGGGGAATTCTGGGGGTTGAAGTCCACCCATCTTAGAGAGGCCAAGATTGAAAAACAGAGTTTTAGATGCACACTAGCACGGGACAAGGTTGTCACATCGATCACGTCCACATGAAAGTGAGCTGGACTGGGATTATGGAGTCCGCAGCTGGCATTGCTTTTTAAAATCTGCCCTGGCACATTTGTTTGGTATTTGCAGTTAGTCAAAAATTAACATCCTGGGCGGTTGTTGTAAAAGCTGAGCAAATGGTGCCTAAATCAACAAATGCCGGCTGTGTGCATGTGTGGCGGGTCTTCTGGAGAAGGGTTTGTTGCCTGCTGGGACGTCGTTGCTTCGTAGACCAGCTTCCCCTGTAACAGAGCTTGCTTCCAGAGGTGCGGAATGCCACTCCCGTCATGCCCGGCCCGCGAAGGTACACCAGGCTGTGCCTGCTTTGTGCCTTGCAGTCATGCTGGCTGGGGAATTCTGGGAGTTGACGTCGACCCAACTGAGAGTTGCTGAGATGGAGAACCGCCGGTGTGAACTCTGCCACGGTGCTTTGCCAGTCCCATTTAGTCCATTGTGGCTTGGCGTGGTGTGTGCCAACCTGCCACTTTTGCGCCTTCCAAGGACAAAACTCGCCTGCCTTTCTCCCCACAAGGTGGTTGTGTGGGGCTCATTTCTCACCTGTGGGAACTCACCCCGGGGGGGTGTTTTGCGATCCAGGAGGGGCAACTGCGGCTGCTCAGACCAGACCCAGGCCTTCAATTTCACCTTTTAAGCCCTGAGCTCCCTCGCTCGCCCTTTCAGTGGGGAGGAGACCCTCCTCAACAGCACCCCCTTCGTAGCCACCTCCTTCCTCCTTGCCGTCTCTTCTGTTCTCCTCTTTCCTTCCACTCCCTTTCACACTCGAGGGTCGCCCTTTGCTTCGGAACGTCTCCAGCAAACGTTTCCAGCGCGAGGCTGCCCCCCATTGTGGTGGGAAGACGGGCTGGCTCTTTGCAGCCGCCGCTGCCATGCCTGCCTGCCTGCCGTCCCCCTCCTTCTGGCTGCATCCTCTTAATCGGGGCAGCTCGGCCGGGTTTGTCACCTGCTCTGGGCAGCTGCAGCTCCGTTGTGCTGCCAGGGCGGGCAAGCAAGCACCTTCTCGCAAGGCCTGTGGCCGCCTCCCCTCCCGCCTCCTGCCCTCTTTCTTTGCTGGGAACAGTTGCCCTGGGGCACTGTGACCTTAGCAGGTGCTTTGGGGAGCGAGCTGCCAGCAAGCCTGGCGTCATCGTCGCATGCGCCAAGCTGCCGCAGCAACAACTTGCCTCCTTGTGCCAGGCTCCTCCTGGGTGGTGGGAGGGCAACAGTGACTGGGGGTGTCATTGGTGCCTCTGCCCACTTCCCTCCCCCCCACCAGCTGCTTTGATATCTCTCATCTGTGCCAAGATGGCCAGGTGCCAGCCTGGTGTGGCAAGCAGAGATCCAGCAGCCAGGCAACCTCTGTTATGTCCTTGGCGCGGGGCCATTTTCAACCCCAAAGCCTCTTGTCATGAAATCTCTTCTCTCCAGCCCATCTTTTGAAAGGGCCGAATGCTTTTGCGATCCTTTGGTAGTAACCATAGAGTCGGGAGCACAGGAGGAAATGGGGTGCTCCCTAGCCCCCAGTTCCAGCTATTATGACCTCAGCTTACAAGATCCTTGGCAGGTGTGACTCAGCAAACAAGGGCAGCCTCCTTAGGAATCCAGGGCATGCTAATCCTGCCTACGCCTCTGTTTGCAAACCGTGGGGTGATCTAGAGTAGTGCCCCACCTTGGCATGGCATTAAAGGGGTTGCGAATAACTCTTACAGTTGCTGTTTCGTCCAGAGACATCGACGAGCAGAGGCTGACCGGGACCCCATAGAAACAACGCCTGTGGTTGCTTCCTGGTCTGCTTTCAATGTCCTGTACGAAAAGGGAGAATTAACCCAGTTGAAGTCCCGTGCAACTGAAGGGTGCTCAGCTAAGGAAGAACCTTCACTTCTTAGATCACCTTTGGTATTTCTGCCTTGAACCCAGAGTTTACATCCAAGGGAGCTTGCCATTTGCTTGTTGCATTGCTCCTCCACTTGAGAATCTGCCCATCTCACAGGTTCTGGTGACCTGGGCTCTGCTTTGAGACCTGTTTGTGCCAAGGGTCAGCCAGCTTGTGGGGGGTTGTGCTTGTGTGCAAAAGAGAGAGATCTGGGTAGCGGCCAGGGCAGATCTGATGTCCATATTTGTGTAAAGATTACCCACTGGGGTACGGGACGGGTCTGTTGTCAGGACGCCCAGAGTTCTGCTGCATGAGACAGGCAGCCACATCGGCCTTTGGGACAAATACTTTAATAAATGTACAGTAATCCTTGACCTCTACAGTCCTTTACTTAGCAGCTGTTCGATGTATAATTGCACTGGAAAAAGCAACTTATAACCAGTCCTCACAGTTACGACTGTCACAGCGTGTCCCACGGTCATGTGATCAAAACTTGGCCACTTGGAAACTGGCATGTATTTGGGGCCGTATGATCGCCGTTTGCGACTTTCCCAGCTGACTTCCAACAAGCAAAGCCAATGTAGGAAGCCCTACATTAAGCCCTGTTTGCTTAATGGCTGTACAACTTATTTAACAACTACAATGATTTGTTTAACAACCATGGCAAAAAAGGAGGTCATAACATTGGGCACAGCTCACTTAACAACC
>JANHZU010001995.1:28208-39494 GCA_032468055.1 Acrochordus granulatus
TATGGTTGAACCTCTGGCAGAGCTCTCATCTTCATTAGAGCACACAAGCCCCCCAACCACAGCAAGGTGGTGCCTCAGTGGGGGGAAGTATGCTATACTGGAGTCAAATTCCTTGACCAATAACCATGCTTGGCCACTAAAATATCTGACTCTGAAAATCCATAAAGGGAAATGCCAATAAATTGACATTTATCCTATTTTTCCATGTAAAATTATTAATAACATGTTTGATTAATTAAGCCTTTTCCTTTATAACATGCAGTCATTTTCCCATCTGCTACTATGAACAGTAACTTGTAAAATTATAATAGCAGTTTGCTTACTTGGGGCTGAGTTAAGGTAGTGTAATTACTGTCTCAATATATACTTGGAAGAAATCTATGAATATACTTATTAATCCAGGACATAATAAGTAGTAAAAATTACAAAATGTTTGCAAACTTTCTTAAAAAGGCAACTGGACTTTAATTACAAGATGTTATTGGAGATGTTATTGGAAATGGAATTAAAGTCCAGTTGCCTTTTTAAGAAACTTTGCAAAAATTTTGCAGTTTCAACTACTTATATTTGGAAGAAGAATTCAGGAGGAGTGGAAGAGCAGAAGACTATTTGAACAATAGATTGAATTGTATATCCAATCAAGAAATGCAGTTCAGGCAGACAATAAGAACAATGGCAATGATGTATATTGTTATTTTGAATGGCTGAAATTAAAGTGATTTCTTTGAATGTAAAAGGTCCAGAGAACTACATCTAATGAATTATATGAAATGGGGTATAATCTTTTCCAAGGAATACATAAAATCAACCAATAATTATCAAATCTAAAAGACAATTGGTTTAGAGAACATTATGCAATTGCATACTAAGATGTAGTTATACTTTTTTTAAGGAACTATTTTTGCATATATTTTTAAAAACTAGGGAGATTCTTTTTTATTTGTCATTTGATAGAATGCTTTTCTGGAGAAAAATCTTACAAAACTTAAACACTTTCCTGAAGAAGAGTTGGGGGCAACAGGGACACTTAAACTGGAATTTAAAGAAAATAGCCACTGGAAATTCTAAGAAGAATGTTAAAAACCTATCAGATGTAACAAAAAATTGATAATTTATTTGCTAGATAATAAATTATCGTGGGATTCTCAACAGAAAGAAGATAATGTTATCTAGTTTTCAACACTAAATTAAAATTTTACTCAAATAGATTATATTTTGTGATCAGGGATTCTTTTTCAAAGGCTTAGTCCAATTTCAATTGGTTTCATTAAAACTACAAACCATATTCATCTATATATAACACTAACTATATCTAATGAAATGTTCACTTCTTATCAGTGAAAATTATATCCATGTTGCTTACAAATATATCATGTTAGAAATATTTATCGAAAGCACTATTAAATTATTTTCAAAATTTTGAATAACAACTCCAACTCAGATAAGATGGAAGGTACTTAAAGCTATTAAAACTTAATAGGCTTAGAAAGAAGAAAGGAGAAAGTTGAAATAAAAAATATTTTATTAAATAAATTAAGAGGACAATTCTTTAATTGTCTGTAAAATTGTTATGAAGGGATTATGGCTATGGCTGAACATACATTCAGCTATAGATTAAAGTCCTATAGGTAAAATGAAAGCATTATGTAGAGTCCCTGTCTGAGGGAGATGGACAATTTCAAAATTTGATAAAAATATTATAATAATGGTTTCAAAATTCTTAGTTTTGAAGCTGAGTAGTTGAAATTGTAATAGGAAAGTGATTTTTTTAGTTAACAGCCCAAAGTTATAGTTAAAAGTTTGGCAAATCTCTACCACTAGCTGTATTTGTTTAAACTAATAGAGAGTACTAAGATTAATATTTAAAGATTATTCCAATAGGTCACTATCTTCAGTTAAAAAATAAAATCAATAAAGGAAAGCAGAAGAGAGAGACAAACTATTAAATAACTTTCTTAAATTAAGTAGATATACAATATTTTTCAGAGCATTCAATTGTTGTGCTCTATCTTTTGTTATTAATCAGCTGTTACTAGAGCCCATATTATTTAATAAAGATATTAGAGAAGAATATAAAATGAATATAAACAATTAATAATTGGTTTGGGAGACTCAAAAACACAAAAGCAAAAACTCTGTGATATTTTACTGAATGTAGACTTAAAATATTTTTATTATGTCTTAATTGGGTTATAGATTGTAAATTGGAATTTTGATTTTGGAAAATATAAGTTTATAAATCACTTAAAACAAAAGAGAATAATTTGACATTAATTTATAGGTGATGTATCACTCTCCAAAATGTTGGGGTCTTTGGGTTAAAGGACACTTATACATATGGTAATATTTCGAAGCCTTATGGACTAATACTGTTGAAGAAAACCTCCCCCCTCCATTATTTAATATTGCTTACAGAATCTCCCTGTTTATAAAAGCCAATTTAAGTAAGCTGCCTTTACTATGCAAAAGCTTCTTTTGCATAGTTTTGATTAAGAGTTCTTTCCCTTTGTCTATACAAATAAGCAAATCTTTTCTTCATTGTCTTCATTTCCAGACAAGAAGGCAAGATCTGGAATAGCCAGTGTGTTTGTTTCAAAAGAAACATACAGAAGTCTGGCCAGATCAGAAACAATATACAAAATAGCATCGCTTAAGATGAGTTATCTGCACATCTTGAAGACTGTAAATTGTACTTCCTTTAAAACGTGTGACATCTGTGTTAACAGGTCCTGTACAAAACACCAAATTATCACTGTTAAATTATTTCTTCACTCTAACAAATCAATCATAACTTTTTATTAGGCATTTAATATACGTGGCTAGCATTTTGATTGATAGTTACAAGAAAATATTAGAAGAGGGTTTATTGGAAATATGGTAAGGTAAAATGTGATCTATAGCTTTTCTTTAAAATTAACAGGTAAAAATAACTTTAAAAATAAAAAAATGTTGTAAGGACCAATTTGAAGAAAGAATTTTTATAGATATGTGAATGCTTAAAAAATTTTGATACCTAAATCATATATAAAAGTTCAGGCTCATGATATATTCACCTCTTCAATATCTGATTCAGTTTGGAGTGCAGTTAAACAGCCCTAAGGTTAATGAATCTGAGGGTTGTTTCTTTAATATTTATGAAGTTTTCTTCTTCCCAGCCTTTTTGCTTGACTGATATTATCTTATTCTAATACTATACTGTATAGTTTCTCTTTCAGTGCATTTCTTAATCAGTATCTGAACAGCAATGAGTGTAAGCCAATACACTCAGATGACCTCACAAGGTTTTGAAGCTACATTAGTTGTCAGTTCATTTTTGGTTCAAGCTATTGGTTGTCACCCATAAGGCTCTATATAGTCAAGTATCTGAGGGACTATATTCATCTGCCCATCTAATCAGATTTCTTAGGATCAACTTCTTCCAGATTCCATCCCTCTAGAATTAGCAAGTTATTGGAAACAGATGCTCTTAGTGGCAACCCCACTTTTTGGTGCTCCCAGTAGAAATTTGATCTGGCTCATCTTTCCTAGGCTTCAGGAAAACTTTGAAGACCTACAATACTTGTCCTGTCTTGCATTGGTATTGATAAATTAGAAGGTGAGCTTGCAGGCAAACAGTATTTGTATTTGCTGGTGTATTTTATTTATTTAATTTAATTTTAATGCTTAGATTTGCTTGGGGTTCTGTGGAGTATTTAACTACCTAGAGCCTGTGGGAATGAGCGGCATACAGGCAATGTAAATATGTAAATAAATAATTTGGGGCCACCCAGAGTTGGCCAAAAGATGGGTGGCTATATAAATGTTTTAAATAAATAAAATAAAAATGAGAGTTTATGTCACTTAACAAATTAATGGAAATCCACTGTAATGCTTTGGTGGACTATAGTATTCATGAATAAAGGCATCCTATAGCATTGTCAGACTAACAATGGCAGGGCAAAAGTAAGAGAGAGAAATAGCTTTGTCTTTCTAACCACTTCTGAGTAAATTTTCTCTTTAGTTACTCCAATTGCAAAAACTGTGTAGGGTTTTTATTTAGAATAGCTTCAAATTCATTTAAATATTTTAGCCAATCATGGAAAGATTTGGATCACTTGTACCAAAAGTCCTTTTTTGCCAACTACTATCATGCCCAGGTTTCAGCTCTTCCAGTATCCAAGATTTTGCATGAAAAAGAGTCAGGCTCAAAGGCCAGCAGATGGAACATCCAATGCATATAAGCTTTGAATGTCTGTGTGAATTGGCAGTTAAATTTAAAAAAATTCACTTTGATTAATTAGGTGCTATCAAGGAAGATTCAGCCCTTGGTGATACAGATACCTTTTTGCATAAACACCGTAACCCTTTAGTTAACAATACAAGTTAGATAGTTTTGGATAAAAAGTGAAACGTCTTCTACTTGAAAAATCCAATCCAGATGCCTGCTTTTTAAACTTTTGTTGCGATGCTTTTGAGAATGGTTTTTCTCTAGGGATTCCAGTTTTGGCAAATTCAAGCCTTGAATTAACATCTCTCATCCAGCCCAGAAGTCCAGATAAAGGCCCATTTTTCTGTGGGTGCACCGAAAAAGAAAGATGCTTAGAAAGCTGATAAAAAGTATAAATCTACCTGTGCAGCATTGCGGTCAGGAAAGTCAGCAGAGGAGGACACCCACCTTGAGAGATTATGGAATTATCTGTATAATGACTGAATTTGGCCACACATGCAATCATCATTGCTGTGTTCACACTCAAGCAAGTGTGAGTTAATGTGATGCTCAACCCGATGGCACACATAAACAGTATGGCTGCATTCCCACTACAGGGTCCATGAGACTCAGATGACATCATCTCATTTTAGTCAACACTGCACGTATTTCTCATCCTTTGTGGACTTCCCAAAATTCTCCAGCCACCATGCAGGATCTGGAAGAATCATGCTGGCTGGGGAATTCTGGGAGTTGAGGTCCACACAGATGAAACTTGCAAGGTTGAGAAACACCAGTCTAAGCAGAGCATGCATCTTTGACAAAGAAATGTTCTGCTTTGTTGCTTTGGGTTCCTCCATTCTTAGGCTCTAGTTGGGTGGACGATGCTCTTTGCAACCAGCAAGGTGGGCGAGATGAGCCCCCCAGCCAGATGGG
This sequence comes from Acrochordus granulatus, assembly GCA_032468055.1. Taxonomy (NCBI): domain Eukaryota; kingdom Metazoa; phylum Chordata; class Lepidosauria; order Squamata; family Acrochordidae; genus Acrochordus; species Acrochordus granulatus. The sequence continues at coordinate 33,331 of JANHZU010001995.1, forward strand.
GAGGGAGAGATGGCGTGTTCCAGGTGCCTTATTCCAGCCACGCATCCAGGCCCCTTCTCCCCTCTGACAGCTTTATCAAAGCTCCTGGTTCCCAAATCCCATTGTTCCTGACATCTGTTTCAGTAAGTGATTAATTGCAATTAGTGAACAGTTTGAAAGCCGTGGAACAATATTCAGCAGAAAACTCGTCAAGACTAATGAGTGGTAGCAGTTGTCAGGAGAACCACCCCGTTGTAGGGAATGGAAGGTGGGAGGTGGCTTGGCAGGAATGGGGAGTTGGGGGGGCTAAGATAACACCTCCCCTCTGTTCCTGGAAGCAGCCCCCCAGCCCTGCCCCCTCCTTTTCTTGCCATAACAAGGACGGGGTGAGTTTTGCTGGAAAACACACCAGTTCCCCTCCTAATACAGTGCTCAGCAGTTTTATCCCGGTTGAGCCCAAAGACAGGCAGTTTTAATGAGTCGAAGCATGCTCTCATTAGCCATTGCAACCTCCTGGCAGGAAGGGGGCTTGAACCTGGGAAAGTGGCCTTAATTTCCCTGTTTGGGGCTGCAAAGAAGTGGGGCAGAACAGAGGGATAGAGTAGAAATAGGAGGGATGAATCCTTTTTTGCAAATCCAGAGGCAAAGAGAGGAAATGAGTGTTCCCATGTCGGTGGGCGATGTACAAAAACCTTTGCAGAAGGTCCTCAGGTGATGGTGGTGCTGCTGGTGCTGCTGTGGGGCTGGCTTGCAGCCATCTAGGGAAGAAAATAATCCCAGACCAGCTCTGAAAAAGAGGGTTTGCGTGGAGACTGTGAGTTCCTTAAATTGCCCTGCTGGAGCACTGAGATTTTCACACCTTTTAAGAGCATCTCTCTCTAATGATGGCCCACTTGCCTTTTCAGAGTCTCTTGTCTTTGTGCTGCAGCATAATGGGCACCAGAGGTGTTGGCAGGGTCTGTGCGCCACTCAGTCTTCTGGGTCGCGTGTGTGGCGCTGCTTTTTTGCTTTGGCCCTCCAGTTCCAAAGACGGGCTGGCTCCGCAGCCAAGCACCATTTAGCCAAAGGGTCTGTCTCTCTTGCTGCTTTTTTGCACAGCCCTTCATGTCCCCCCGCACCAGCTTGCAACCCTGGGAGCTGTGGGAATTAAACTTGAGCGCCACCTGCAAAAGGATGGGCCCTGCCTGTTGGTTTCCAGAACGGAAAGGTGGAGGGACCCTTCCCAGTTTACCGTGATGGAAGGAGGTGGTGTAAGGTGCCGGCACAGGTCCCGTGGTGGCTTGCAACAGCTTGTGTCTGTGGACCCATTCCCAAAGGGGCTTAGTGCAGCAGGCCACTTGCAATGGAAGCATTTGGGAATCGCTGCTGTAGCCGCAGAAAAACTGCCTCGTTCCGCATTGTCCTGGGAGGGGGACACTTGCTTCCGCCAACAGTCTTTTTCTCCAGGCGCGCTCCTTGCAGCGCAGCGGGCTCTCCGAGATGCAGCTGGGGGAACGGATGATTTCTGGCGCCAGAGCAGATGGCTTTGTCACATGTGGCCATGAAATTTCCCATAAGTGGCCCACAGCTTCCCTGCCTCCCTCGGCTTGCTTGGGGTGGCCTTTCCAGCCTCCCCGCTTCAAGCGTTGGGAGGGTGAGAAGTGACGACGATTGGTCTTTGGTGAGATGTGAGTCACTTCCAGACCCGTGGGGACTGCCCTGGCCCAAAAACCTTCAGGAAGAGGGACGCCTCGCCCAGGACAAAGGCAAGCCCCTTGTTGGCCCAAGAAGGTCTTGAGGTTCCTACAAGGAGGCGTCCAGAGATGGGGATCGGAAACACGAGGCCGATCCGAGCATCTTCTCCTGGTTTCTGTTGCTTCGTCCCCGTTTTGGTTCCTTTTATGGGAGAGGATTGCAGGGGAAGGGGCCCCAGATGAACATCCCCCAATTATATCCCAAAACTTTCCGATGTTGTTGGCTGAGGAGCAGTCCTGTCCCTGCCTGGAAAGTGGAACCAACCCTTGGAAAGCCCAGCCAGGGTTAGCTCTGCCTTGAGAGTTTTTATGGCAGTTTTTTTACGTTGGTTTACAGATACTCCTCGACTTATGCCCACAGTTGTGACCAGAAATTCCATTGCTAAGCAAGACAGTTGTTAAGTGAGTCACACCCAATTTTACTACCTCTTTTGCCACGCTTATTAAGTGAATTATGCGGTTGTTAAATGAATCCGGCCTCCTTCATTGACTTTGTTTGTCAGAAGCTGGTCGCCAATGGTGATTACATGACCCCAGAATGCTGCAACTGTCATAGATAGATGCCGGTTGCCAAGCACCTCCATTTTAATCACGTGATCGTGGGGATGTTGCAATGGCCGTAAGTGTGAGGACTGGATGGATGTAAGTCACTTTTTTCAGTGTCATTGTTACCTCGAACGGTCGCCAAATGAATAATTGTAAGTCAAGAATTACCACCTGTATTGGGGAAAGTTGTAAAAAGGGCTCTTGGGATAGATTTTCGTTTTTCCATTTCTGGAGGCCTGCATGTTCCACCCCTGAAAAAGCCTCCAGAGACATTCTGTCCTAATGGCTTCTCTTGGGATTTCATGGAAATGTGGAATTGTAGAGGCCACAGACTTCTGGGGAGAGAAAGGGAGAATGAAGGGTGGGACATTTGCACATGCTCCTCGGCCTCCTTGTCACAGAAGGAAGCTCAGAGTCGCCACAATCCAGCTGGGAGAATTTTAGTAAAAATCTCTCTCTCTCTTTTTTCCCGAAAAGCATTGAAGGAGAACTGACCCCAAAAAGTAGAGGGAGTAGAATCAGTGAAAGCCAGTTGCAGTTTGTGCTCCTTTGCTCCAAACCCACTTGGACGGATCTGGAGCATCCAGTCAATTGGACCATCAAACCGAGGGACTGATTTTATTTGTCAAACTGTGCATGTCTGATGCGGACTCATTTGTTTAGGTTAAATCCGACTGGGTAGGATTCGGAGGCTTGCATTGGACGGCCGAGTCAAATTAGGTTGATTATCCGCATCAACCGAGTTGTCAGAACCAAATCAGGACGGATTGGCCCGTCCGTGTTGCTTAGACTTGCTGAAGCCCGACATGCCTTAGATTTTCTCGACTGGGAGCCCAGGATAAAACCACAGAGGCCTCGAGTCCTTTGCTTCGTGGCTTCCTAATGCGCTCTCTCTGCAAAGGTGCAGCAGTTTCCTTGCAAGGCAACAACAACAACACAACAAAAAATGAAAAGCAGCGCTTTTGGATCGGGTAGCGTTCCTGCGGTGGCAGCATCTTTGTGTTTTCCCTCGTATGCATCACGCGATGACACGGACACGCATCGGCTGACAGAGGTGTGTGTGCTTGTAGGCTTCAACTGCAGCATCGTCAGACAGAACCCAGGAAAAAAAACTTCCTTTTGCTGCTGTCTTTTCGCAGACTCAACTGCAGAGATGATTTTTTGGCCTACGTGACACCACAGGAGACCCAGTTATGTGCTCCACGCAAAAGGGCACTCTCGCTCACCTGCAAACGCGCCCAGGACAAGTATTTCTCAACCTTAGCAATTTTAAGAGGCATGGATTTAACTCCCAGAACTTTAAGATGCGTGGACCTCAACTCCCAGAATTCCCCAGCCAGCTGTGAATTCTGGGAGTTGAAGTCCACGCATCTTAAGGTTGCTAAGGTGGAGAAACATTGCCCAGGATGTTCAGCACCACCGAATCAATTTGCCAAAAGCTCTTGGTAGTACCAGGAACCACGGGTCACGAACACGCTCCGGAAGGGGAAGAAGCCTCATTGCTTCCTACTCAAGAGTAGGCTCTTTTCCTTTCCATTTACAAGAGAAAACCAGCAGCCACTTTCTCCTTAACAAGCTGATTATTAGGTGAAAAACAGAAGAAAGGGATGATTTTCCAGCCTCCCTGCTTCATCGAGATCCTTGGTGAACAAGTCATTCCTGCTCTTCAAAACTGGCACATTACCTGTCCCTGCTTCCCATGTTTCCAACAAGCGGGCAGGGCGGGTCAGAAACAGGCTCACCCAGTCAACAGAACTCCTTGGATTAAATTTTGGGGAGACCCAATATATTTAAATGCAATCTGTCCACTGATGGATTAATTGTCTCAGGTCCCAGTGTGCAAAAATAATTGTGCTCCTCATGCCTGCCTGTGCTAATTTACCAGGTCTCTTCCCCCCCTCCCCACCTCTGAGCAAGATAATAAAAATAAGGGCAGGAGATTATTCTATTTAGTGGCAGACAAGGGATTGGCGTCCCACCCCTCCAGCTGGGGTTGTCATGCTTAATGTGATTGATTGCTCCCCTTCCTGTTTCTAAAAAAGAGAATTCTCCCCTCCCAGGATGGAAGTCAGGGGCAGGGGGCAGCAGGGGTCACAGCAGTTCAAAAGTCATGGGGGGGCTCTTTGTTGGCATCTGGAATAATGAGCTGGGGAGGTTATTTGCTGGGCAGGGTAGATAATGGACAGCTTGGAGACAAAGTGGGGGGAGGTCAGAACGGTGAAGACCCCAAGTGACACGTCTTCCATTAGGCTGCCAGGGCACATGGATGCATGTTGGGGAGGAGGAGGAGGGCACAGGACAAGGCCTTCCCCTGCCACGCCATCTGCCTGGGATGGAGCGATCTGCCTCTTGCGCACCTTGGCTCGCTTGTTCACAGATGGCGGTGAGCTCCTAGAGCGCAGAGCGTACGTTTTGTTCCAAGGGAACCTTGAGGGCGGGGCGGAAAGTGGAGAAGAAAGAAATGGAGCAAGAGAGGAGGGAGAGAAATAATGGCAGGGGGGATGTTGACTTTAATCTGCTCTTTTGAAGGTCGACCAGGTTAGCTGTGCAACTAAATGAGGAGGCTGCTTTTTCTTTGGATCTCTGCGCAGATTTCAAGAGCATCAGTCCTTCACGGGGAGGGGGACTCTCTGAGTCTCTTCTTGCTAAGGGCAACTGTGCACTGAATGGTCTGCATGCACATAGACACACACACCAGAAGCCTTCTGTTGCAGTCATCTACCCTTCCCACGCAGCTAAGAGAGAACAAGCAGAGGTGGGCGGTAGGCTGGCCGGGGGTCTTCTCCTGGTCCTGCAGAAGAAAAACAGGCATGACCAGAACGTGTCCCATGCTGTGGGAGGTCTGCATGGCAGTTGCTTTGAAAGCACAACTGACTAAGAGTGTGTGTGTGCGTGCGCGCACGAGCAAAAGGGAAACGGTTAGCCAAAGGAAAGGAAACCCAGAAGGGGAAGTCAATTACCCCCCCAAAAAAGTGGCTGTTGGTAGAAAACCGTTCTACAGCTGTGTTCCCTGAGCTGGTGTTTTCCAGATGTGTCGGGAATGCGTCTCTTAAAATTCCCAGGCAGGTGTATTGAACCATTTTTATATGCGGGCATCTCGGCTTGTTATGCGTTTACAAGGATGCGCAGAGCAATTCTTTGCTTTCTTTGATAGGAATCATATTTTCTTTATTGACTGCTTCCCCCCTCCTGACCTGTTGCTCATCACGTGGCCATCAGGGCTCCCAGTTGGGGGGTTTTATTTACAGACCTTGCAAGCTGAGCAGCTTATGACATGCAAAGCTTTTTTTTTTTTTCAAAAAAGAAAGAAATCAGCTGACCGTAGAAACAACCCAGGATAAATGAAACCATAAAGATTAAAAAGAGAAGGCTGGCATCAGATAAGATCCTCCTATCCCAAGGGAGTCCCAAAAAGGACTGTTGGCCCCCCTTTTTCTGGGGAGTGGGGAGGCAGACTGTTCCTGAAAGGGAGGGCTGTTGCAGAGAAGAGGGGTGTCCTCTTGCCCAGGGTTGCTCTGTTCTCCCCCCTCCCCCATTTTTCTTTTCTGACTTTGTCCCCTCGCTCTGCGGGTCTCCTTTTGGCCTGGCCTCTCTGGACACCCTGCCATGGTGTGCTCTGGAGGAGACTCCTGACTGCTCAGGAGCAATTCAAGGCCAGGGAACAGATGTTCCAGCCATTTGCCGGGAGTGGGAGCAGGCTGCTGGGAGCCAGAAGCTGTCCTCTGTCTCCATCCACCGAGTACACGCTGACGGTGCTGTTGCCCTGAGGTGTGCTGGGCACTGCCAAGTTCAGGACCCCCTGCTGCTGCGGGGGATGTGGGTCTCCACTTCTGCCTTGCCACCCCCCCCCAGAGGGCTGCTTGGCAGGCGGCCTTTCTCCTCCCCCCTTCCCCATAGGGAGGGTCT
>JANHZU010001995.1:45389-61026 GCA_032468055.1 Acrochordus granulatus
AGCTGAGAGGAGGAGCTATTTAAATTCCATTTCTCAAGAGGTTGCTAAGAGCTGGAATTAGCATTCAGCCATCCTTCTGGTGGTCTCAGACAGCAAAAGGCTCTGTGCCCCCCCCAAATAACAGGAACACATATGAAAAAGGATGGAGTTACAGGTATGAAAGGCAGTGGAAGGTACCCTGAAAAGTGACTCGGTCTGTCCCAGGACCCGGGATGAAGATCTTCAAATGGGGAGGAACAGTTGAAGAGACCCAATGCAGTCCTCATTTCTCACCACACACTCTTTGAGTTGCACCCCATCTTATTTTGATGGATAAGATGTTGCACCCTTTGGATCTTACCTTTTGCAGTGCCGACACCCAGCATGTGTCCTCACGTGCTAAACTTAGCTGGATTGATAGACAGACAGCAACATAGACAGATATTCATAAGAATATCTTTGAGAGCTGCTTTGCAGTTGGCTCTGAGCATGTGCCAGTTGGTGGGTCAAGATTGTCAGATTTATTTGAGGTCACATGTCTTTTTTGAGCTGATGGGCTCAGTCAGGGGCAGCAAAATCACTTTGGACCAATGGATGGAGAAGAATAAGAGGAGAGGCCTGTTCAAAAGTGCCCAGTATCTGCGGGCGAAGGTGCAAGATCGCTGGAAGATCTCCCGATTTTTTGCACATCCTTTGCATGCATAGGGTGGTCCTGATTCATAATGCACCATTTGCAGGATTTTAAAGTTTTTCCTTCCTTCCAAATCCTCCCCTCTCCCTGAAAAAATTATTACGATGTCTTAAAGAAAAGTGAGATCGGTACTTCAGTTGACTTTGATGAACATCTACCTACTGAGGAGCAGCTGGTGGTGGGGAGAGTCAACGTTGCCCATCCAAAGTGCTCCTTTTTGTCTGATTCCATGAGGCTAAAATGAATTAATGATTAATCAGTTAATGATTCCACACAACTAAACAAAAAGTAGAATTCAGATAGTTGATTCAGTTACGGCATTTCTTTTTCTGCATGTGCACAGAATGAAAGCCTATTTGATGCCCAGAGGGAGGCATTGGGGGGAACAGGTTTAACCCACATGTCTGTAGCATTTTCAAGGAGGACAGTCTTCCAAGACTTTCTAGTGCCCTTTCTTGTGTGTGCCTCTGAGTGTGTATTTTTATTTTCAGCAGCTCTTGAAAGCATGGCCAAAAGAAAGCAGCAGGGGTATTTTAATATGGAAAAAGTTTCTGCATCCAGGAGAGGATATGTGATATCACATTTAGCATTTTTAAAAAGCCTGGAGTGTCATACATCAGTGGTCACATCCTGAGCATTTTAACTTCATGGCCTAATTAAGGTGCTGCCTGCAAATTATTTTTGGGTTGCAAGCAAAGTTGCATAAAATGCAAAACTTCCTCAAAAAGGCAACTGGACTTTTATCTGTAGATGTAATCGGAAGATGTTTCGTCTCCTATCTGGGAGGCTTTCTCAATCTATGTGGAAATGGAGGAGGAGGCAAGAATATATCCATTTCTGCAAAAGCAGGACACAGGACACAAAGCAGAGACAGTTCTCACAAAGCAAGCCGAGCAGTAATGATTTAGGGAACAGTTGTGCCCTAAGGGGTCAGCACAGTAGCACGTCAGAGGAGGCTGAGAGGTGTTTCTGCAGACGAGTTTAGGCTACATTATGAACAGGAGACAACTGAAATCTAATGCCCCCCCTTAAGTGAAGGATTTAACATGTTTACATAAACAGATTATTTGATTCTTCTCGAAAGCCAGTGAGTTTTTTGTCAAGGATCTGAAATTTGCAGTTGTCAAAGGATTTGGGTTTCTCCTTTGGTGTCCAGTACAGATAGTCCTTGACTTAGGACCACAATCGGGACCAGAATTTTTTGTTGCTAAGTGAGGTGGTGGTTAAGTGAGTTGTGCCCAATTTTACAACCTTTTCCCCATAGTTGTTAAGTGAATTATTGTAGTTGTCAAGTGACTCACATGGTTGTTAATTTAATCTGGTTTTCTTCTTGTTGGAATCTGGCTGGGAAGGTTGCAGATGACAATCACATGACCATGAGATACTGCAGTTGTCATAAATACATGCCAGTTGCCAAATGCCAAATTTTGATAATATGACTGTGGGGATGTTGTGACAGTCATTAAGTGTGAGCAACAGGTCATAAGTGACTTTTTTCAGTGCCATTGTAACTTCGAACAGTCACGAAAAGAATGGTTGTAAATCGAGGACTACTGTAGATAGTTTGGTTGTTCTTAATTCTTATGTGCTGTAGAGCAGTTCCTGAATTCTAGCATTTTTCTGCATTTCCAAGAATGCCTCTAGAACTAAATGAGCCTCTGAAATTTTCTTAAGCAATGGAAATGATGGACAGCTATCCATCATTTATTTGAAAGTTTTCCCACCTTGGTTTGGGACTAGAAGCAAGGATAGGTCGCATCCCCCTCAATCCATGCTTTCAAGAGTCTTTGTTCTCATGGCTGTTGATCATGAATGGAGATGGCGCTGGAGGCCATTTTTGTGAGAGTGCTTACAACATTCACCACTCAGCATTCAGATGTTCTCCCAAAGGTGCCTGCTTTACCTTCTAGAGAAGGTGAAGCTTCCACATAAAGAGCTGGAGATTTACTCCAGGAAAGAGATCATCGGGCTACATTAGGCTTGGATCCTGGATGTGGGAATGATTTCTTGTGGGTCTCCTGACATAACACAGTGAGGAACCTTGAGATGCTTTTGCTATGGCTTTTGGAAGATCTACTTGGGATAAACTTCTGAGGAGAGTTGACTTTGCCAGACTTCTCTGTTTGGCGCATGCGCCAATGTTGACATATGCTTCCAGCACAGCCTTTTTCCTTGGAGCATGCGCACTACCTCCTCCAGGGTGAGAAGAGAGGCTGGGCCTTTGCTTGGCCAGGCAAGAATCCCAAGAATGTGGACACGTTGGAGAAGAATTGCCCTTCCTGACCTCCTCGCTCCAGAGGATGAGACGTCTCCTTCTGTTTCACCTCATGGACAGATTATGGGGTCAACTCAGTGGCTCTTTCTGTCTCTCTTCCTCTTTCTCCCCATTCTCTCCCTGATAAAACATCTCTGATCTCTATCAATCTGTCGGGTCTGGCCAGAAACCAAGGAGAGATGAGCCACAGGAGGTAAGGAATGGCACAGTCACTCGCTGTTGCTTGGCTGAACTCTTAACCTGCGATTGTTCTGCTTTGCAACCATTGTGTAAATGGCCGTTGAAGTTGAACTGCGGCAGCCTTTCGAACCTCTCCATCAAACTGGAGGGCAAAGAGGAGAGCTGATTTCTCCAAAGACTGCCAGGCACAAAGAGAAAGAGAGACTTCTGCGATTTCCAAAAAGCAAGACTTGCCCTTAACGGACCGATTCTGAAAAGGCTGCATGGAAGATCTTGCCTGCCTTAGGATGGAACAGAGATGTGGGAAAGCAAAGAGGCTGCAAGGGTCAGGTGAGAGACTTGCACGCAGCCCTCGGCGCCTTTCTAAGGAAAAAAGTGCAGGAATGCCATCCTGCCCTCAGTGCATCTAATCCAGAATTCATTGTTGTGAAGGAATCTGCTCCCTGTTTGCTCTGGGGTGGTTTAGCTCTGTGAGAGAGGGCCTGAAGGCAACCCAGATCTTCAAAGGACTGTCATTGGAAGGACAGATCCTGAAGCTGAAGGTCAGATGCTTTGGCCACCTAATGCGAAGAGAAGGGACAGCAGAGGATGAGATGGGTGGATGGCATCTTTGGCTCAGTGGGCATGGATTTGGGTGGGCACCGGAAGGGTTAGATGTTAAATGTTCTCCCAGAATTAGATTTCCTTTTGGGGTTTTGGCGTTCTTGCCAATTAGGAAGATGGTTCTTCTTGATGACTTTCCAGACTTTATGACATTTTTAAAAATTGTCCTTCTGTGCGTGCTGCTCAAGCTAGATGGAATTTCTGAACAGGGACCATGTGGCTCATTGGAGACCCTTTAAAATCTTTGGCATTTGGGCCCTTAGTGAGAGCATCGAAGACTTGGGGGCCCTTTCTCGCTTGCCCATTCCTCTTTTTCATGCACTCTCTGCAGACCCCCATTTCTTTCCTCTTCCGACCCTCTTGTCCCACCTTCCTTTGGCCCTCAGAGGTGAAGACTAAGAGGAAATGCCATGTTTGCCCAGAGGTAAATACTGGGAGGAAATGCAACATTTGCCCGGGGCCATGGAATAACTATAAAAAAGGAAGGAGGAATCCGGCGCTATTGAGAAATGAAAAATCTCCTCCAATTAGAGGCTTTGGTGCTGCAAACTCGAGGCGAAGCGCACTTGAACTGTCACGGAGGAACCTTAATTAGCAGCTACGGGTGAGAGGTCAGCTACAACTCAGCAGTCTTGACAAGGTTGCTATCAAGTGTGAGGCAGCGCAGAGGCAGCTGGCTGGCTGGCGAGCAAAGAAGCTGTTTGCGGGTGGGGGGGAGCCAAAGCTCTTTTGGCTCAGGACGAGCCCCCTGGAGCAGCCCCGGGGAGAAAAAGCGCTGAGCAGAGGGGGAGAGAGACGGGCTTGCGAGGAGGAGTAGGATGGATGGGGGTCTTTTCCCTGAGCTTGCAGAGGCTCCCTGCCCGGGGTGAACAGCTGCTTGGCTGCCCCAGCTGAGTGGAGTCTGCCCCGGGCTAGGGGCCCTGCGGTCTTCGAGAGGCACCCTCCACAAGTGACTCGAGACTAGGGGAAGCCCGCTGGCCAGGTGTCGTGGCTTGCCTCCTGCCCCAGCCGGGAGACCATCATGTTGGGAACGAAGACCTGGTCCTCTCTGCTGCAGAGCCTGAGTGAGTGAAGATGGTTTTTCTTGGCTAGGGGGGTGCCTGGCTTCTGGAATGGGGTTCAGCCCAAAGGGAGCTCCTTGTGTTGCCTTTGATGGTGGTCTTGAGGCTGGATTTGGATGCACTGGGTTTCTGTGGCTGTCTGGAGTGCAGTGTGCTACTTTCCGGGGGGGGTAGGGAGAGGACAGCTGCCTTATGGAGGAGTCCAAGTACAGGCGCTCCCCTGACTTTTGGAAGTCTTTCAGGAGCAGCGGAGAAAGGCCCATGCCTGGCTTGCATTTCTGAACCACTGCAACTCGTTTCTTGAGCTCCGAGCTGAAGACAACGGGGCCTGGTGTTCTGACCACCCTTCCTTTTTCAAAGTGGCCTTTTGTTGCCAGTGGCTCTGTTTGGCACCCCTCAAGAGCTTTTCTCTTTTTCTCCCATGGATGAATTCCTGGGGGGCTTTGTTTCTGCCTCGTATGGTGTGGCATGGCATGGCATGGCATAGCATGCCCTGGACACTCACTTGGATGGCTGTTGGGTTCTGCCAGCCCCACATCAGAAACAGAGTTAGAGACATATGAATGAGTCTTGCTGCATACATGTGTGTGTGTGTGTGTGCGTAGTGCGATGGGAGCAGGAAACAGAGGGACAGAGCGTGTTTAGATCACCTAAATTAGAACAGCCTGGTTGCAGGAAGACTGGGTTTTTCTTTATAGCCAGTCACTCTATTCATTTACACACCAGTTAAACTCCACTTGTCAAAGCAACTCCTGAAAGGAAAAGATCCCAAGGGGTGATGACTTCCTGACCCTGCAGGGCTTCTCCTTTAACTCCTTGGACTTTGCAAAGAGGGTGGGGGAGAACCAGAGAGGGAAGGGCAATGCAAAATTATTTGATAGCTAATCCTAGCTGGAATGTTGGACTGGTTGCCTCTTATTCTTTCCGTTCCTGCTTTGTGCAGAGGAAAGGAAGAGAGACTCTTTGTGGAAAAAGAAATTGGCTGTTTGATGAGAAATAATAACCCTGACATTTTCTCAGTAGGCCAAGGGGTGCCAGCAAGTTTTGGAGATACACTGAATTCTTCTCCTGCAAAGTCAGACATTTGGAAAAAATGGGCTTCTATCTATCTACTATGCCAACGGATGCCCTTTATATGGGGGGAGAGGTCCAGATCAGCCTCATCACTCCTAGAACAGGCATTTCTTGGTCCTTCTGCCTAGTTTTGGGATCTATTCATCTGTTTCCCAACTCAGAAGGTCTTCTATTTTCAGCATCCTGGTCAAAGGTCATCAAAAGAGATTTCTCCATCCACCTTGGCTGGGAAATGCCCATTTTGATGCCAAGGCTGAGACGGGTTGGTGAGGTGTGTCCGTCCTTAACAGATTCATGCGGTGGGATGCTGGAAGTAGCATAGTTGGAGCATGAGAAGAGAACTCTTTGAAGATGATGTGGTGGACCTGAGTCCTGGTTGGGCCCAAAGAATCTACACACCTTCTAAATTCAGATGAGACAGTGCAGGAATGGTCGGGGAACTCTGCGAGTTGAAGTCCGCATATCTCAGGTGGCCCATGTTGAGAAACATTGAACTAAACTGCAGGTAGTCTTCAATTTCTGACCGTAATCAGAGCCATAATTTTGGTCATACATTGTGATGGTCATAAAGCATGCTGGCTGGGGAATTCTGGGAGCTGAAGTCCAGACGTCTTCTTCCAGCTGCCATGACTGAAAAATCCTGGTATAAGGTAGTGGGGCTGGGGGTATGCCAGGCACTTGGGCTGACTGAGAGGGCTCCTAAGCATTGATCTGCCTCGGAACAGGAGGATGAACTTGAAGAAAAATCTTCCCTGGGAAACAAGTGGTTCTGCAGCCTGGACCTCCAAGTGAACAAAGAACAAAGCGAGAGGGTGGTGGGGAGAGGGCTGCTTATTAAGGGGGCTTCAGGCTAATTGGCAGGGGGCAGGCTGTGTCCCTTTCCTGCAGAGAAGGCCAAAAGGTGCCCGCCAAGCTTTAATGGCATCAGAGTTCCCTCCCCTGGGGAGGATTAGCAGGCAGAGGTCAGGCAGATGCTTGGCTGGGCAGACGGTTAGACTCATCCGGAGCTGGTTGTAATCTGAGCATGTGTTTCCTTCTCTCTCTCTCTCTCTCTCTCTCAGTGTGTGTGTATACAGCTCAACACCCAGCAAGAAAGAGGAGGGAGGATTCCACTTTTTCCTTAAACAGCAACTCTCCCAGGAAAAGGAGAGGGGGTCTAGCTGGCCAGTCTTCTCCCCACCCCTCTTTCTCTCCTTCTCTCCCCCATCCTCAGCCCGTGCCTCTGCAAGCAGCCGGATTTCATGAGCGGACCTTATCATGTGCTGAGCTTCTCCATTACAGGGTGATGTCAGGGTTTAATTTTGCATTAGGCCTCTCGCCAGCTTAAGGAAGGCACGAGGAGCCTCGGACCTGTTCTCCAGCATAAGGGGTGGAATGGGGTCGCTCCCAGAAAGAAGATGGTGACAGGCTCTTCTGGAAACTGCCATTGAGCCCGCTGGAGGACTAGGAACCAGTTTTGGGTCAGCTTGAAGCAGTAAGTGGATTGTTTTCCTCTCTCAAGCCTTGCATTGGGGGGGGGAAAGAGAGAGAGAATGCATCCTCTCCAGATAATGCTCAGGAAGAGCAGTTGAGTGCGCACGCACTTTATTAATGCTCAGTTGACTTAGTTTAGAGTAAGTTGTCCTCTTGGATGGCAGAGGGGCTCCCCCCAATTTAACTTTAAGCATCCCTGGCTTTCCTTCCTTGAGGCCTTTGAGACTCTACTCCGTTCAGTGCCCTCGGACTGTTCTTTTGCAGGTTGTATTTCTGAAGCCTGCATCCTCCAGGTATAATCCATAATCCTTTTCTCAGCTGGGAATCCTGTGAGTTTCATCCTGAAACCTCTGGAGGGCTCCTGGTTAGAAAAACCACTTTGACTCTTTTTGAAGCGCTGGCGGTCAGGGTGGCGGCTCTTGTTTACCTAGGACTACCTGGAAACTGATCCACGGTGATCTTGGATCTCACTGTGATCCTGATAGGAAGAGCACCAGTGGATTTTTGCAAAGATGGACCATAAAAGGATAGGACAATGGAAGCAAAGCAAATGCTCAGCAGGATTGTGATACTTGTGAACCTGCATATTTAGGGTTCTGTCAGAAATATCCCAGCATTGCCTGGTCCTCAAAGTTCTCTGCTTCTTCTGAGGCTCTCTTCTTTGCTAACCTTTTTTACCTTAAGAGCAGCGATGTAGAATATTCGGCATCTGGCTTCATTAGCACCATTTCACTGCTGTAGGGAAACGTTTCATCCTCTACCTCCTTTCCTTCTAATCTTTATTTCTCCCCTGCTTTGCTTACTAGCTTCAGAAACCTAACCAGGGTCAGGCCTGGCTAGTAGTACTCGGTTGGGAGACTGCTAGAAGGAGGAGGTAATGGCAGATTGATTATCTCCTTGTTGCTTAAAAACGTTTTGAACCTAGGGGTGGAATTTGCCAGGGTTGAACTCAACTTGAAGGGGTCCTTGCTTTCAGCAGGGGACAGCACCTGGCTAGTCTTGGCTGATTTTGGAAAGCTAAGCTGGCTCCAGGACCCTTGGGCCTGTGAGATAAGAAGAAGCCGCAACCCCGTTCCGTCAGAAACACTTTTTACTGCTGTCAAGAAAAACGCACGGGTGTGTTTCTGAAGTCTCTGGCAGTAGACCTCTGAGGCCACCTTTCCTTATCATGCTTTTCCACCCTCTTTTATGAATTTGTTTTTCATCCACTTTGCTTTTGTCTTTTTCTCGCTTGCAGAAGTTGCAGATTAGCATTGGTCTATTGCTGCTAATTTCCCGTTGGGTAATTCAGTGGTTGTCGTCAGTGACATCACACAAAGGCAATCAATGGCATGAGGAGAACCATGCGGGCCCTGGACAGGTGGTCACCAAGTCTTCATTAATCTGTGCTGCTGGTCTTGCCTTTGTGTTACCTAGCAAAGCGGAAAATGTAGCTTGAGATAAATGGCTGGATGCCCGTCTGATGTTCTGTGGTCTGCACACCTTCTAGGCAAGATGCTAATATGCTCTGATCTTTACTCACAAGATCTGGGGGCGATTTGACTTATGTCCAGAGAATGGAAAGGATATTATACAAGTTTGGACTGGTTCTTGTGAACTTCTCCAAACCAATGTACTCCGTTTTCAGCTAAAAGTCAACGTACTTGTCATTAGTGACTTTGATTTGTCTGAAATACTCTTTAGGTTATGGAAGAGCAATTAGGCAAGCAGGAAGGACAAGAGTAGGTATCGTCACTGGTCATGCCTCTTGGCCAGGAGGTTGTATCGGCTCTACAGATTGCTTCTCTTGTGCCTGGGTGGAGAATGCATGATGTGCAACACCTCCTTCAGCCTATATTTGCTGATTAGTTCTTCCCAGGTGCTTTGTGTTTAACTCGGTAGCACACAATTCTTGTTAAATCAATATTGCGTTGACATTTATTATTACAGGGCACAGGACCCAAACTGTGTTTCCCTCATCTTACTATTGTCTTCTTTGGCCTCTACTTTTAAATTTCTCCATACCCCACTGGGCAATCAAGACAAAAACAAAGCTATATTGGAGTTGTCCATAGTGATAGGTCCATGATTAAATAGTTGAAGGAACAACCCTCTTGCTAGATCTCAAAGAGAAGATATCT
The DNA here is from genome assembly GCA_032468055.1 of Acrochordus granulatus. Taxonomy (NCBI): domain Eukaryota; kingdom Metazoa; phylum Chordata; class Lepidosauria; order Squamata; family Acrochordidae; genus Acrochordus; species Acrochordus granulatus. The sequence goes on from JANHZU010001995.1 coordinate 54,846, forward strand.
CCTAAGGGCTTGGCTTGACTTGATGGTTATGGATACACTTGACATATTTATGAGTCCCAGAATGACCTGTAGAGTTAGCACTGGAAAAGGGCAAGGGTCAAAGCCCATAGCAATTATCTGGCCTGGATCCTGAACTGGTCACTAAGTCTTAATTGTAGGGTTCATCAAGGATGCCTTGTCTGGAATGGGAAGGGGGCTCTTTAGATTTCCAGGAAGCTGATGGCCCTTCTAAATCATTTTAATATCTACCAAACTCAAGAGGGGCAAGGAAATGTCAGATTCCAGGTCTTCACCTTTGTACTTCTCCACAAATAACAAAGTTAGTCTTACCCCTGGGTCTAGTACTTCATAAAATATCCCATTTTAATTGAGGCTGATAGCCAACTATCAAAAAAACAAACAAAAAAACCCAGTACCCATATTGGGATGGTTTGAATCAGGATGTCTATGAATATTCTCATTAATCCAGGTCATGATCTATAGCAAAAATTGCCAACATTTGCAAAGTTTCTTAAAAAGCAACTGGACTTTAATTACAAGATGTTATTGGAGATGTTTCACCTTCTGTCTGGAAGACTTTCTCAATCCATCTAAAAATGAAAAGGAATGATCATTAAATATGGAACTATGCTCGATTACCACCTTTGCTATGTGGCACTGTAGTGCCTCCCATGTCTACTCTAGGTGGGCAATGACACTTGGCCACAGTGACTCACAACCCTTTTGAATGAGTTTCTGAACCGTGGCTGTGCGACTCCTCAAAAGTCCAAGTTTCTAAATGTCCTATTTGCTATGTAGGAGGAGAAAGAAGGCTTTATTCAGACTAAACACACCCCAAATCAAGTGAACACACAAAATGCTCCAAGCCCACCCCCAGATTGCTGTTTTTCTGTCATTTGTTACTTGTCTGCCTGTTGACCCATTCCATGATTCTCCAGAGGACCATCAGCAGAAAGACCTTATTTATCCACTTGGAAAAAAGTTCACTTATCCTGGCCAGCTTGCAACTGGTGACCCAGCTGGTGACCCAGTGCTCTACCTGATGGTTCAGAGGAACAATTTAGAACTGAGGGAGATAAAACATATTTATTGTATTTGTGGTCCATTTCTCTGAGGGCTCAGGGTGGCTTATGGGCAGCAAGGTTGGGTGGGTTAATGTTGTTCCTTCTTCTTTATTCAAGATGTTTCTCCTTCCTTCTGCTACTTCTTTTCTTTCCATTAAAAGGGTTACAACAAGAATTATTGATTTCCTCCTAAGGCTACCATGCTCAGATATAAAGTGCAGGGCCATAATAACCAGTCAGGAGAATCTGAAATGGATGGTCTTGAGTGATTGAATTTAGCAGCTCATATAAAAGGCTGGTGATTTTCTGCTGTTGGTCCACAATGAGTTGACCATAACGTTTAGTTTGTAGGTGCTCCCAGCTCTTTGGAGTGACAGTAACCGTGACCATCTCCAGGAAATGTGGATAAGAAAACGAAAGGCCAAGGTCTCTAGCTTGCTCCAGCCTTTGATTCATAAAGGTTTCTCACAGAAGCAGAAGAGAAGTGGGATCTTATTTGTTTGTGTGTGCAAACTGTTTTTTAGGATCTGCATGCCGTTCTGCTTATAGGGAAGTCAATTCTGGTTTTTAGTTAAGAGTCAGGAATTCCCATGACTTCCCTAGCTCCTGCTGGCCCAGCAGCTCGAAAGGAAGCAAAATGCAGGTAGATAAATAGGTACCGCCTAAATTGGTGGGAAGGTAACAGCCTTCCATGCGCCTCGGCGTCTAGTCATGCCGGCCATATGACCACGGAAGCATCTTCGGACAATGCTGGCTCCCTCAGCTGTGAATCGGAGATGTGCATTGTCCCCAAGAGTTGGCCACGACTGAAAGGGGAAACCTTTACCTGGGGGACATAAGATTTTGTAAATTAACTATCCCTGTGACTGCAGATTGCTTTATTCACAGAGATAATATGGAAAAAAAAGTCCGGTTGAATGCTGCTTCTTGTCCTCACTTGCAGTGCTATGCACAAGCATGAAGTTTGGGTGTTAGACTAAGTGTTCAAGATGTTTTACAAATCCTCACGTGTTAGGAATAACCTCCACAGATACCTCATCAAGGCAAGGCTCCGTTTTCCCGCAAAAAACATGTTTGGTGGAAATGAAAGCAAGCCTTGGGTTGCCCCATCAAGTGCCCCGTTCCCTCGCGTGCTTCTTAATCCCTTGTGCCAAATGAGGTCCTACTCTGGCCGGGTTTGGAGTCAGGGGAGGATGCCTCTTCCTCCCTCGCTTCCTTCTTCTGCATGAGGGTTCCTCAACCTTGGCAACTTCGAGCTATGTGGACTTCAACTCCCAGAATTCCCCCGCCGGCATGTTCAGCATGTTGAAATCCACACAGCTGCAGGTTGCCAAGGTTGAGCAACTCGGCTCCGAAGCATTCTTGGGTTCAACCGAGTCTCCGCTCACCCCTGAACTTGAGTTCAGGTTGGGATTAAATGACTCAAAGCTACAAGAGGCAGCAAGAGAGTTTGATTGCGACCTCTCCAGCCCCGCACCTGAGGACGCGCTGCTGCCTCCCCCGGACAAGGACGACGTGCCAGCTTAACTAATTCACCAGATGCTTCCGTGGATGCATTTCAGTTCCGGCGGTGGGAGGGGAGGTGGAGAGCATGCCTGTCTGTGGCGTGAGCTATCGATGTGGTGCTTGGCAGCCTGGCATGCCACGGACACGAGGCTAGACTTTAAATAAGGGTGCAATTATTGTCTGAATAATTGACGAAGCCCGGGCAGTGCTTCGGCACTCAGTCTAATGGGCTTTGAGCTGTTGCCACCGAAGAGGCGCTGGCCTCCTTGACGCTGCCAGATTTTCCCACATGGTTGGCAGGAAGGCCGAGGGAGCTGCTTTTCTCGGCTGGCGTCGAGGCTCTGCAAGCTAGGTCTGATCTCAGCTTGTTTGACGGGGCCCGTGTTGTAGTGAGAAGGAAACACGGCATTCCTGTGCAAGCCTGATGGTGTGAACCGGCGAAAGGCAACTGCAGGGGACTGAAGGTGGAGAGAATCAAGTAACGCGATCAAAGGGAGTGTTAGCCAAGGACCATGGTGGATTTTCCGGCTGTGTTTTGCAGGCCAGAAGTGTGTGCGTTGCAGAGACCTGGCCCTGGTTTCCAAGAGAGCAGAAGCTGATGACAAGATTTGGGTTGTGAGTCACCGCGGCCAAGTGTCATTTCCCATCCTTATTCCGCTCTCTCTGCCTTTTCTCTCCCCGGGCGCCAGCCTTCGTGGGAAGAGAAGGGCGTTCGGTTCTGAAGTGCTGTGAGAAGCTTCAGGCTTCCTCTTGGCTGTGTGCACGGAGAACAGATGACCCTTTTTGCGCCACAGACCCTTGAGATGATCACCTGGACTTGAAAGGAAGAATGACGCATCCTTTGCGGGGGTGGGGGCTGAGAAGCAACAGAAACATCCTGGAAGGAAGCAGTGGTGGATCACTTCGATGGCAATGCGTAGAAAACTTAGAGATGTGCCATCACCAGGTCCTGAGTTCCACTATTGGACATCTCGGTCCAGTTTGCTGCCCTGGCAGACACTGCATGGCTGGTGGCTACAGACCCTCATTTGTTGCAAGGGTGGTTTTGACCCAGAAAGGAGCAAAAAGCTTCAGAAGTTGGATAAGCAGGAAAGAGAGGAGGCCTTCAAAGTAGGAGAAATAAGGATGCTGGCAGCAAAACATGCCAGGGATTGACTAGATGCTTTGGGTCAGGGAACGGATGTGAGGGGCCAAATTTGTCTTTCTCACCCTTCCACCATGCTGGCGGCTTAGAGGTTTCTCAGTCTGGGCCACAGCAGGAAGTTGTGCAGTCCTGTCCTAGGAAACCAAGGCCCATCAAATACTTGCAATAGGACGTGAGGATGGGGAGATTTGGGGCCCTTCCAAGAGAGATTCTGGCTTGCAATGAGACCAGAAGGCAGATAAATCATGGTTAGGTCTTGGGCATCATTGGTGGATGTGTATGTGCAGTACTGAGGGCATTTGATGGCGTGGTGGCTGTCTCCTGGGCAAGAGAGAGGGACCTTCTGAGTGCTAATGATGCCAGGGTCCTGTCCAACAACGGTTCACATCATTTTATAGAGCACCCTATGCAGCATAAAAAGCCCCTAATTACATTTGTATCTGCGTCAAGCTTCAGTAAATCAATTTGCATTGAGCTGGATGCCACAGTTGTAGCTGATTAGCGGTCTCTGTGTTGCCACATTGATGTTCATCCATATTAGCTCAGTGGGTTTCCACCACCAGGTTCTCCATAAGCCATGGCATTTCATGCACTGCCAAAGGAAGGAGAGGTCATGAATATCAAGACAAAAATATGGCGCATCCAGGTAATCCTTGACTTATGACCACAACTGAAACCAGTATTTCTGTTGCTAAGCAAGGTGGTTGTTAGGTGAGTCACATCTAAAATTTTACGATCTTTTTTTCCATGATGGTTAAGCAAATTATTCCTGTTGTTAAGTGAATCATATGGTCATTAAGCAAATCTGGCTTCTCCCATTGACTTTGCTTGTCAGAAGCCGGCTGAGCAGGTCGCAAATGGAAATCACACGACCCTGGGATGCTGCAGCCATCATAAATACCGGCTGGTTGTCCAGCATCTGCATTTTGATCACATGACCATGGGGATGCTGTGACGGCTGTAAGCGTGCGGACCAGTCCTAAATCACTTTTTTCAGTGCTATTGTAACTTTGAATGGTCACTAAGTGAATGGTTGTAAGTTGAGGTCTGCCTCTAGTCAGACAACCTGGCTCAAAAGCTACACGGGGCATTGCAAGCAAAATCAGGTTATCCCAAGTTGGCTAAGGGCTAACCCAGGTGTGTCCAACCTTGGCAACTTTTAAGATGTGTGGACTTCAACTCCCAGAATTCCTGGGAGTGGGCTGAGGAATTCTGGGCGTTGAAGTCCGCACATCTTAAAGTTGCCAAGGTTGGGCACTCGAAGACAGTGGGCCCTCCAAGAAGTTACGGCTGAGGGGCCACTTTTGGCAGAGGTCTTGGGAGATGCACGGATGGAGCCAGGTTTTCCTTTCCTTCCTCCTCCTTGCACACCTGGCCTCCCTTTCCGTGGCTGGTCACCTGGCAGGACACCAAGTGCCTTTTCCACCCGTCCCAGTTGTTGCGGTCTGAATTCCTCTCGCACCCTCAATTGTTCACAGTCAGAGCTTCCTGGACGTCCCGTGAAGGCGAGGCAAAGGGGGCTGGGAAGGAGGAAGAGTGGGGCTTGGCGTCTGATTCCTCCACTGCTTGCCCCGAATCTGAAAGAAAGCGCTCGGCCCTGGCAGCAAAGCTGGGAGGCAGCTTGTCTCCGGCTTCTCTTCCAGCTTCTCGGTACATCTTGGCGGCGGCGGCCCTTTTGTTTCAGTAGCATTGTCGTGATGCCGCAGGGGGGTGTCCGCATCCTTTGGCTTTAGAATGGTTTTCAGTGCCGCACTTCTGGGGGTCACCAGAAAGGACTTGGAGGAGACATGCCTGGTCTCTCGGTTGATGATCCTGGAGTGGAGCTGCTTCTGGGGGAGAAGGCAGAAACTTGTCAGATGAGCTTCCTTCCTCGAATCTTCCTTTTTCCCACCTTCCTCTCTCGACCTGCTTTTTACAGAGGGAGGGCATGGCTTTGTTCCGCTGGGGGGCTTTAATGCCTTGGATTTGCATGGGGGGGAAAGGAGCCAGGCTTGACCTCTGAGCAAGGGGCGAAGGAGGGGTCCTCGGGAGGGCCCCATCCTTGCTGTCATTCTCTGCAGGGCTCCCGGCTCAGGCTCGGTGGGTGCTGAAGGGCGAGGCCGTCTTGCTGATGCACTCAATTTCCGGAGACGTCTCTTTCTCCCTCTCCCTTTATCTCACTTTTTACAAGTGCATTTTGTTCCTCAGATGGTTCTCAGTGCATGTGCACACACGCACACACAGACACACACACAAAGATGCATGTGTGGGGAAAGGCTCTTTGTGGAGAAAAAGCAATAAACAGATCTTAGCATCTGGTGGCTGCTTAATTTGTTTTCAATAGGTTTCAATCAATTAAATGCAGTCCTGGGGAATGAGGGACAGTGTACCAGTAATTGGCTAAAATAAATCACTCGGATCTTCCCTGGGCAGCCCTGGCTAAGACGGAGACGACTGGAGTTGTTAATCAATGCACAGAGAGGCATGG
>JANHZU010001995.1:61809-72955 GCA_032468055.1 Acrochordus granulatus
TTTCTGCTGCCTCGACCTTGTATGCAGCAAGCAGCACTTAGGTGGCTGAGCAGGAAGCTGCAAATACAAGAGCAGAGGTGAAATTGACAAGGCAGTGGAGCTGCCTTCCAAGCCTTCCCCTCTGCTCCTTCCTCGTGGAGGTTGGCTTTTCCCCCACCGTGGTTGAAGTGCCTCAGGAGATGCTTCTTCCATGGCTGGGGAAACGGCTGCGCTTGGCTTCTGGGCGGAGGGCATGTTTACTGTGGCTTCGAAATTCTGCCGCCCAACCTTGGCTCTTTTTGTGATGTGCCAACTCCTGGCTCCTGCCTGCTGAAGTGGGTCCCATATTCAGACCCTCTGAATCACTTCAGAGGATTGAACAGGTAACACAGTTGGAAGAGAGAAGCTACAGAAAGCCCCCCTCCACACACACACACACACCCCTGCTAAATTGTCCCTGTATCTTTTTTCAGGTTGGGAAGCCTTTAAAAAAATTGCCATTGAAGGAAATAACTTGTAGATTTCTTTCTGAAACTCAGAGGGACCTGTTGAAAGATCAGGGACAGCAAAGAGGTAACCTAGAAATTACATTTGCTGGGGATAATTTGTCTCCCTTCCCTTCTTTTGTGGAGCCCAGATGGGTCATTCACCACATGGTCATTTCCAAGGGCTGGTCTAAGCTGGTCTAGTAAATGTCTGGCTATATTAGTCATGATACCTACACAGCTGTTTTCAGAAGTACCTTCCTGCACACATTTTGGAAGCCGAGATCCTAACCTGCAAAGTGCAACAAATGTGATGGTTTAAGATAGTTGGGATTGGCAAGGAGTTTTGTCTCCATCTTGAGCTGAAGATGACGAAATTCCACCCAAAATCAAACCATTGTCAGCAAGAAAAAGGTACACATCCAACTGGACTTCTCTTCTCAGGGTTTTGCCACACCAGGAACATTTAAAAAGGATTGCACACTTGCAGACTAACCTTTTTGCTTCTGGGTCCCTGTAACGCCCGGGACCCAGACCTTGAGAGAACCTTGTGCCAAATCTTCTATCTTGATTCTTCTCCTTTGGCCTGCCCACCTTTCTGGAATTTAATGAAACCTCTGCTTGATATTGCAACTCAGCTGAAGGTGTTGCAAGAGGAAAACAGTGTGAAACTAATTAGGTGCTGCGGACAAACTGTCAGGAAAGAGTGCGCAGGGGTGGGATGGGATGGTGGAGAAGACCAAGGATGAGTAAAATAAAACTAACGATTTCGCGCCTTGTGCAAGCACATCATCTAAGTACCCAACTAATGGACTTTTGCAAGACGCACAACCTTGATCAAAGGGACCATTGTTCCTCTGCAAGAATGCACTCATGAGGACTTGGGGGGTGCTCTGTAAAACGTTTTCCTCTGCTGTTATTGAACAACAGCGCTTCTGATAGCTCCTTTCCAATTAATGAAGCACAACAGTAACCCACATTATGAGGTCCAGCCTCTTGAAGTGCAGTATTTTTAACCTCAACTGTTTGGAGCTGTGTTTAGAGTTGAAACCCGGGCAAAAGCGTTACCCGGAAGAAACGGTTGGGGTTGAGCTCAAGTCTACAGTTGACCAAACCCGCCATTAGACACCGTCGGGTCTTGAAGACCTTATAAGTGTCCAGAGAGGTGGTGGTGGTGTTTGAGGCTGATCTGTCATATTAGGATGCTCGGCAGGTTAGCTCCAGGTAATAACCCCTCTGGCTGAGGACAGAAGATGACCAGGCAGGTTGGGGAATTCTGCAACCTTCTAATTAGGAGCTGTGGGCGAAGGATGGATGGCTTCCAACCCTTAATTTCCTTCATTAGGCAGAAGTTTCAGGACCGCTTCGGCAGTGCTGAGCTGGCGGTTTTAATTCCGATTCATTGTCGGTGGCTTTTGCTGATCCGCATTGTTGTCCGAATTGACGGTATCTGTTTCAAGGGCAGATCAGCTCCTGGTTATTTATTCTTGCAGTTTTGTTGCAACACTGGGGAAGGAGTTTCCCCATGCCTTTCTCTGAAATTATTTTTTAACTTCCCAAACAGGATTTCTGGTGGTTTCCCATGCGGGGATAACCAGGTCCAATCCTCCTTATCTGTCTGAGACATGCCATGGTTGGTGAAGTGCTGCCAAATAGCAGGGCATTTTTTTTTAACTGGAGCTTAATCCTGTGGCTCTCTGCTTGCAAAGCCCAAATTATAATGATGATTTGTACTGTTGCTTTGTCTAATATTGATTGCATAAAGTAAGGCCCCGAAAGCTCTTTGCCAAGGTCCTCCAGGCCAGGAAAAATAATCCTGCAGTAACTGCAAACACTTTTTGATGATTTTTTTTCTGCTGGGAGGCAGAAGTGGAGCCAAAGGCATAAGCCATCAAGACTAAGTGCGTGTCACACCACTCACTGTTGCCATAGGCTGGCTTGAAGTCAAATGCCGCTCTGGTCCTCTATGGGCCTGTGCATCTTATGCCCTCCATGCTCTGCCCCACTTTCTCTCTGTTGGGATTGGAGGGTGTGCAAATTTCATTATGTCATTTGCTAGGAATCGATACTGCTAAACTGCTGCTGGTCAGCCCGCCGGTTTTTCTCTTTCCCGTCAGCATCCGAGGGAACTGCTGATGGAGAGCCGTTGATGGATCAGAGTCTCGTGGGAACATAAATCTCCTGCAGTGGCTTTTAGAGTGCCTGTCTGGGTGACATATTTGGTTTGTTCGAATGTCTAGCTGTTGGGGGAATCAATCCCTTGGCTCCGTTTCTTTTGCTACCCCCCACCATTCCCAGGAGTGGAGGAATTGATTTCCCCATAGGCTGTGCTTTAATTTGCCAGTCTGGGGTTGTGCCAAGGGATTTGGCTATCTGTCAGTTGGGCCACATCTGAACGAACCAGCCCAGTAGGATGTCTTTCATCAGCCTATGATAGTGTTTCTCCACCTTGGCAACTTGAAGATGGGTAGACTTCAACTCCCAGAATTCCCCAGCCAGTATGGGGAATTGGCCGGCTGGGAAATTCGGGGAGTTGAAGTCCACCCATCTTCAAGATGCCAAAGTTGAGAAAACTGGCCCAAGAGGTCTCATCCTTGTCCAAACTGGCACCAGTGCTGGCTGGGGAATCTTGCGAGTTGAAGTCCACAGATCTTAAAAGTTGCGAAGGTTTGGAAACACTGCTTTAAAATCACTCCCGTGGCAGGAATCATCTCCTGGAATACCAGTTGCAGAAAATGCAGAAAATACAACTGCATCACAACATGACTGTAGCCTGGAATGCAGAAGAAATCCACCAAATATTATTCTGGAAGATGAATTTTTTGGGGCTAGGATTTTTCTGAAAAATATCTTCCTGGCTGGTGCTGAGTTGTGTGTGTCGCGAGCCTGGGGGATTGGTGAGCCATCCAAGAATTTCTTTTTTTAAACTACTGCTTGCTTGGTTTGTGGCCCTGATGGCTACATCCGCCCCATTCCACGCACATAAATAAATGTGGTTTGTTGGCTTGCTGTTCTTCTGGGGGTGGTTGAACAATTTTGCAAAATCACTCCTGCCCCCACCTCTTGGTCCTCCCTCTCCGATTCCCATTGTACGATAGAGCAGTTTCCCTTCAGTGTCTGCAGCAGGAAAAATGCCCCTGGGAAACTCTGCCCTTGTGAACATAAACTGGGTGTTCAAGGTGAGGAATAAACAATGGATCGAACATGAGCTCCAGATTTTCTACCGTATTGGAATGATGCCTAGTTGGCCTAGTTCTATGTTTGCTGGGTTCACATATGACACTAAGCCCTAGTTGGCTTGCTCCTGGTTTGCAGAGTAAGTTGCTATGGGCAGCGTTGCATGATACCGCTAAGCCGCACAATCTGTGTCCTAAACCTGGATGACCAAGAGCATATCTTGTGCAAAACTCTCACCTTGTTTTTTGAGTTAGAGCATTGAGCAAACTGAAGCAGTTCGTTTAATCGGAGAGGCCACTTTCTATTCCAGGAAATGTCCTGCACATAATGATGACTGTTAATGTCTGTCAATGAGTATCTCCAATTCCAGCCCTGGGACCTTCTGCATGGAAAGCAGAACCTTTAAACTCAGGCCATTCATGTGTGTGTGTGCATGCATATGTGCTCATATACATACATGCATGTGATTCTTGCAGGGCAGAAGGTGTGGAGATCATTCTCTACCTATTTTACAGGCAGTCCTCAACTTACGACTGTACTGGAACCTACCATTGCAGTTGTAACGGTTGTAAAATGGGCCATCCATGTGACCAACTCAATTCTACGATCATTTTTGCTACAGTTGTTAAACAAATGCCATGGTCGTTAAGTGAACTAGAAATAAATGCCAGTTGTCAGCAAAAACGAACATCGTAAATGAGGTCAGATTCATTCAGCAGCAAAGCCCATTACGAAGGGAGGTGGTGGGCTTCCTTTTCCCTAGCTGTGTCCCCACGGAGGCTACCGAGCAGGTGGTTGGAGTGGATGACCTCTAGGGTCCCTTCCAACTTTAAGCTTTTGTGCTGCCTTGTCATTTTCCTGGTAAATAAAATCCAGGTTTGGTTAGAAATTCCTGTTGGTGCCCTCTTAGGCCACCTGCCCAAACGGGCTTGAAATGTTTTTGGCTGCCACATTGCTCCCCCCGCCCCGGTAACTGTCCTATAAGTGTGGAAAAGAGAACAAAAACTCTGTCTGGAGAGGCCAGGAGAACGTCAGAAGTGTGCAAAGGTAGCCCGAACTTTGACTTTTTGGAAAGAAGACCATCAGCTCACCCACCTTCCCCAGCGGTCAGCCTCATTATTGGCAGGCTGTGTGCTGAGTTGGGGGCTGAAGAGGCAGAGTAGCAGCTGCCCCCTAAATCTCCTGCCAGCTGAAAGCTGCCCCTGCCAGTCAGCCATCTCCAAAGGGATTCTGGCACAGCTTAGCAGAACAAGTGTGGCGCACACCCAGCGTGACACTGATTGCCTCTGCTGTCAAGGGACCCTGATTGACGCTGCTTCCCACTTTGGAGCTGCAGGCTCAGAGCTGGGAGGGGGCAGTGAGGGAGGTGAGACCCCGTCTTGCTTCTCCGAGGTCGTGCGCTGCTGTGGGAAATGTGCCAGCTTTCCTGTCCCCTCCTCTGAATCAGCATTGGCCCAGGGTGCTAAACCCTTCCTTCCCCTCTCTCCTGGAAGAAAAATGATCAGTGCAGATGGGAGCATTTGCAGAGCTGTCCTTTCCCTCTCTGGTTTTCCTGCGGAGGCGATCAGTGAGTGAAGAGGCTTTTCATTTCCATCACGGGACTGAAAAGGTTTCTGGATGTGAGCATCAATCTCAAACACGCCATGAATTGCACACACCTTTGCTTGAGCCCACTCTGAAAGGTGCGGAGAGGACAATTGGCCTATTATAGGTAGTCCTGGGCGGATCATTTAGCAACCATTTGAAGTGCCAGCAGCACCGGTAAAAAAGTGACTTAGGACCAATCCTCGCACTTATGACCGTTATAGCACGGTCCCATGATCAAAATGCACACACTTGGCAACCAGCATGTATTTATAGACGTTAGAACATCCTGGGGCCATGTGATCATCTTTTGTAACCTTTCTGGCCAGGTTCCGATAAGCAAAGTCAATGGGGGAAGCTGGATTTGCTTAATGACTGTATGATTCACTTAACAACTTCAGTAATTCAGTTAACTGTGGCAAAAAGATCATAAATTCAAGCACAGCTCACTTAACAACTGACTTGCTTGGCAACAGAAATTCTGGTCCCAACTGTGGTTGTAGGAATGCAGATGAGCAGTTAAATTGTTATTTTTAAATTAAAAATAAATGGCAAAAGGTAAAGAAACGGCTTGTGTGGAAATGTACAGTGTGTGAACATGTGTGTTTGTGTGTGTGTGTTTTAATTACAGAAATACGAGGAATGTTGCTTTCATTTACACGCCTCCTTTCTCCAGCCTAGCAACTTTGAGACCACAGTTTCCATCATCCAGAGCGCTTTGGCCCTGCTGGGAGTTGTGGCCTACTAGGGCTGCCACTGGCTCTCTGGAGGGTGGTAGTTTGGGAAGTGTGGGGGTCTTGGCTTTTAAAAATGTACAGCAGGCAGATGTGCAACAGGTGGGAAATTCAACAGGTGACAGTGGTACCCCTCACCCTCTTTTGCTGCAGAATCCCGGCGTCGGGGGGGGAATCTGCCTGCGTGATGTTAATTTTACCCCCCCCGTTTGTGGGCAGGTCCTAAGGGCATTCCTCCTTCGCAGAAAAGCCGCCTGCCTCTTTTTGCCCAAAGCCGGTGGCAAATGCACAAGGAGTAGCAAAACAATGTGCTGTTAACCATTCATAAAAGCGCAACGCACACCCGGAAGCCAAGGGTCGGGATCCAAGACAAATGCCGCCCAACTGCCAAAACAGCCGGGCTGCGACGCAAAAAACCTGGAGAATGGCCTCTTTGGCACAGGATGGGGGGGAATTTCGGGGACTGGGGCTGTCGAGGGGTCTGTGGCTCTGGCATCTGGCCCGGTTGGAGCACCGCTGCTTTGCGGGACTGAACCTGACACAGATGGAGGTTTCTGTCTGAGCTGACCGGGGTGGTTTTCCGAGGCTCAGTGTACGGTTTGTTGGTCTGCACCCCGGGAAGCTGACGGGTGCCCACCCAGGTGAGTGGGAGCATCTCTCAAAGGTTGCACGTCTCCCCGACAGGCGGCGAAGGGGCTGGCAAGGCCAGGATGTCATTCATCTCATCCCTTTGGCCATTGTTTTCTCCACCCCTTCGGTGTAGGAAAGGTTTATTGCTCTAGCAAAGGCTGGGCGCCTTCATTCTGGTCTTGGCAGGCTGACATGAATATATTTATATTTCTCCTCGCAGGGAGCATCAGAACACATTGCGGCACATGCGTCGGCATTGTGCTGGATAGCAAGGAAGTGAGATACAGCTGGCTCGGCCCCCGCTGCAAAGAGCTGCAGAAGAGAAGCTAAAAAGCCTCTGCAGTTGCTTCCCTCTCCACCCCCCCTCCCCAAAAGATTTATCAGGGCTCAGAGAGGATGCACGGCTGGGACTTTCCCTTGTTCTATGGCTTCCTGCCCTGGGGAGAGGGTGCCCCTATTTTGTTCTGCAAAATCCCATCCTGCCTCCTGGTTGAGGGTCCCCACTCGGCCTAAGCGATTCCTGGGGTTTGCATTTGGTTGAACCCTGCAAATGGAGGGAGGGAGGGAGAAGGAGAGATCCCAGAGGATTTGGATCCGGTGCTGCTTTTTGACAAAGGTTTTGAAAGATTAGCAGCAGCTTCAGGGAGACCAGAGGTAGGAAGGCCAGAGAGATAGAGGCAATAGGCCGTTATAAGTAAGTTACTTGGTGTCAGTTCACCAGTTGGTCTAATGCTGTGGGCCAGTTGAGGCATTTTCCTAGCTGGGCAGAGAGCAAATTAGTCCAAGCTTTGGATATGTTCTGGGGTCAAGCAAAAGGGGAAAAATGAAACCTCCCTGCGGCTTTTCAATCTGTGTCTCCAGATCTGTTGGGGTTCCCTCTTAATACATCTGCAGGGCACCAGGTTGGGAAGTGGCAACGGTGAATAAGGAGTGAGGAAGTAAGAAAGATCCCGCTCAGGGTCTTTTAGTGCATTCCAGTTAGGACCACCCATAATTTAGTTGGTTTTTAGAGGTTTTAGGTTGGTTTTTAGGTGTTTCTGTTTAAATTCTAGACTGCCCAGAGTCACTCTGTGTGTGATGGACGAGATTTAAATTTGACAAAATAAATACTTTGGTTTAATAATTCAAAAAAAAGTTTGGCTTTAAATTATGCTCTCTGCAGTTCTAATTTGTTTATTTTTAAATAATATTATTCTAAGTTTTGAATAGAACCATAAAAGATAACACAAACCGGAAGAAAATAAAACGAAGCAAAGTGTGATTTTTTAGGGGTGCCCAGCCTCTGCCAGGAGTTGATGGAACAGTTTGATGCTTCCAAGATGGAATGTGGTGTTCAGGGAACTGGAAGTCTTTTGGGGTCCAGTATTGCTGGGGGGCCCTTTCCCAGTCTCTCCTTTCTTTCCTAACTCTCTGGGCAAGGTGTCTCCAAACCCCCCTTTCGAGGTCACTGCCTTTCAAGATGCCACCGATGTGTTTTCTTCCTCCTCTGTGGATCTGAGCCCCACATACTTTGGGCTGCTCTCCTTCGCTGGCTCTTTCATTATTCAATGGGGCTCTGTCCTCAGTGAGTCACTGGCTTGGCATCGAGCAGAGCTGAGCTGTTTTTGGCTCCCTTCCATGGCCCTTCCAAAGGTACCCGCTTTGATTAGAGGGCAGTGGCACCCTTTGGTGGAGCGTCCCTGGTGTTGCGTGCTGAACGGCGCCAGCTCTCCTTTTCCTGTCTCTCTTTCTCTCTCTGCCTTTTCCCCCCGTTGGCATCTCAAGTGGGGCTTCTGGGGAGAACTGCAGCAAGTTCCTGGGCAGAGCTCTGAAAGGTGATTCGAGGGGAAAAAAGGCTATTTTAAAACCCTTCCTTGTTTGTTTTAGAAGCTTAGAGTGCTCCTGGCAATGGCGCAGAGGAAGGAATTACTCACAACGGTATAGTAAACAGGGAATCTGCCCGTCATGGGCTGACCTGGCAGCGTTCCTTCATCGCTGGTGCCAAGTGCAGAGCGGCTGAACCAGTTTTCTCCAACCTTCTGGGTTTGTGGGAAGCAACTCCCACTGTGCCCACCCTGGCTGGCCCTTTAGTTACTGGTCTGGAGAAATAAATTCAAACTTCCTCACCCCCCCATGCCCCACACCCCAAATCGCTCTAGGAGAAGAATGGAAGTCATTGGCTGAATTGCAAGCTGCTGCGGTTTGCTTTTTTCTCTGAGTGCAGGTGTGTGGCTCAATTTGGCTCCATTAAAATGGGAACCCATTAATCATTAATCATCCTTGCCTGGAGAGGAAAAGCTGAATGGAAAGGTTGGAACTTCTCACACGTGAGAAGGCTAGCCTCTTGGGAAAAGGGGTTTTAAAAGGCCTTCTCCCTGGTTATCTGGTTTTCTGCACGCCGGAGTAGCTTCCTGCTTGTTCATACAGCTGCAGGACTGATCCTAGCCCAGTTGCCCAACCTGATGCAAACGCAGCTCCAAGGAAAACTGCAGATTTCCAGACCTCAGCCCTCTTTGCAGAGATGTGGCTCCTTCCTTTTAAAAATCGGATGGGGAGTCTCTTTTCCGTGCTGTGCCTGTTAGCGCTGTAGCTGGTTCCGCCCACATCCCCAAATTCATCTTAATTGTGAGCCGCTTGATTGTGCAAAGAGAAAGTGTAGGTAAATCACTCCTGATAATGAGGCAACACCGTTTGGCTGACAGCGGTGAGGTGCATAGCCCAGGATGATAGATGCTTTTGTTCTCGGGCAGGTTGGAGGTGGAGGCAAGATGCCAGCTGGGTGCCAGGGGCTGGCTCAACTATGCCTTCTGTTTCAGCAGAGGTGGCTGAGCCGTTGATTCAGGTAAAAGCCCCTTTTGTCAGTGGGAGGAGGAGGAAACCAACAAGCCAGTGCAGCCGCTGGGTTGTAGCCTTACTGCTGCCTCTGCCTGCGTGAGGCCAATCGCATGTTGCTCTATCTGGAGGTATTTTGTGCAAGCAAAAGCCCCAGGGAATTTTGTGTGGGAGTGATGCTTCCCCACTGCAGTGTCCCTTGGGAAGCAGTGATTTTTAAGAGAGACTTTGGAGTAGATGTTCCAGCAACTGTTTTGGACTTCTGCTGTTTTTCTGTCTGGAAATCCAGCTCCCACCATTCCTTTCTTGTGCCACCTTGCAGGCTAAATGGACTCCCCCCCCTCGACCTTAGCTTGTGAGTCTGTGATTCTGCGAAACCGGAACAGAAAGCTGCTCAGATCTGGATCAAACCCTTCGAATCTGCATCAAAGGAAAGTTAAGTTTTGCAATCTGCAAAAAACCCAAGTCGCCTACCATTTGCATGCGCTAGTTAGATTATTATCCTCAGCCTTTTCCCCCATCTGTCATAGCTCAGTGTTCATAATTTGCAGCTATCAGAGCTTCAATAGATGGGCCTTTTTTTGAAATACTAAAGTAGGAGCAAGATGGCTTGCAATTTACCCACTTGTAGTTAGATGAGAAAGCTGCCTTTTAATGGTTTTTGTCCTTCTTTTCGACAATAAAAAGAACAGGGTTTCTTCATTTTCAGCTCTATAAATTAAAGTTTTGCCTCTGTGGTTTTGAAATTGGCTCACTGGAGTGCATTCAGATTGGTTGCAACCAATGGTCTTAAATACACCTTATGTTAGATTTCTGAGTGGTTTGCATGGATTTCTCCACCCAATTGGCCTTGCTGCCTTGATTTATCTTCCCAAATTTGATGTCCTCTGGATCTTTTTTTAAAGAGGAAGGTCATGTTTTGGAGATGCTTCTCATGGTGGGTCTGCCTGCCCCTTTAAGACCATGTGGGCCTGTGACTGTTTTCCCTTGCCCCTTCCTCTTTGCCACAAGGGCTCCTGGACTGGAGCAGTTTGCAATGAAGAGAAGTGGGGGACGGTGTTAAGCCTACTTTACATTTATGGACTTCCTTCTTTCTCCTATTTTTAATTGGTTTTGAGAAAGGCTTCGTGATGAAGCTGAAAGCTCAACCTTACCATCAAAAATTAAAGTCCAGTTGACAAGATTGACAAGCCTCCAGATTTGTTTTATTACCTGGATGACTGAGGGTTCTCAGGGCTGTGTTCTCCTCCTCTGTTCTACATTTCCTAGAACTTGGATCACCATCTTCAGCTTTCACCATGTGAAAAGCAAGATTCCCCTGCCTTGGAACGAGGCTGCTTGTTTGCCTTGCAACGCACATCTTGGCCCGATCTTTCACTCTTACAATTTACTGGCTTCTGCCTGTGGAGCCACAGCTGTGGCTGTAATGAGGCTGTGGAGTTGATGAGCTGTGGAGTTGCATCATCAACGGTTAAGTTTCAACCTGAGCCCACAAGGCACCTTTGTCAAACGTCTGGTAGGAGGAGAAGATGGAAGTGGGTTTTCCTGAGGGGTTTGTGCTTCCTTCTCCAAAATTCTCTTTCTACTTCTCACCTGCCCAGAGAAAATGCAGTTTTGGGGTGAGGACCAAGAATCCTGAATGCTAACAAAAGTATTCTGCACCAGAGACTGATTTCCTTCCTTCCTTCCTTCCTTCCTTCCTTCCTTCCTTCCTTCCTTCCTTCCTTCCTTCCTTCCTTCCTTCCT
>JANHZU010001995.1:83001-99785 GCA_032468055.1 Acrochordus granulatus
CATCCTCCTCACACGGGCCCCCCCCGCCCGCCCTTTGCCACCACCCCTTCTCCACCCCTTCTCCCGTTGGTAAACCAGTAGCTACGGCGAGGGCTAAAACAAAGCCCCGTCTCTACTTGACAACCACCGCGCGCAACTCCAGTTTGCTGCCGTGCTCGCCTTCTCTTCTGACAAGACCCCCTCCTCTTTTTCCTCCTTTTTAATTTGAGGCGGAACATGAAGCCCCTTTGAAAACAAGCCTCTTGACTCCCTCCACCCCCCCGCCCTTGACATTCAAGGCCCTGAATGGAGGAAACGGCTGCTAACGTGACGGGGAGCTCTGATCTTCTTCCCTTCTTCCTCTTTGCTGGTGGTTGTTTTTTCCCCTCGCGGGCTCGATCTCCACATGAGTAATCCCTAAAGGAGATTCTCTGGGATTTTTTTTAAGAAAGCCAAGAAAAAGGAAAGGAGGGGGGGAAAAAAACCAAGCTGCCACCTTCCTTCCTCTCTGCTTTCCTTGGCTTGTTCTTTAGTTTCTCTTTCTCTGTTTGGTCTGTGTGTGTGTGTGTTCGGGGTGTGTGCGTGCGCGCGCGCGCACACACACACACACTTCCCTCTATTTGTATCTCTGGACTCCAAAAAAAGGCAACGAGGAAGGTGGAAAAAAGCAAAGAAAAAAAAGAAGAAGGGAAAAGACTAGAAGGCAAGCTGTGCCTGACTAGAGCTGTTTGCACAAGTGAGGTTGAGTGTTGTGCTAACCCCAAACTGAGGACTCTTTTTATATTGGCTGTGATCCCTTTTTAATTTTTTCCCCTTAATCCAGGTGCTACTTGTGTTTTTCTTTGCTTTTTAAGCAGTCTCCTTTGGGTCATTTATTATTATTTATTATTCTCCAGCCTCCCCCTTCTTAAAAATTGCCGCATTTGGGTTTTTATTTTTTTCTTCTGGATGCCTTGGGTCAGTGATTTAAACCATGTTTGGACTGAAACCACCTCTCTATTACTTACCAGGTAAGGTGGCTTTTGATGTTTTATTCCTTCCTTCCTTCCCTCCTTCCTTCCAGTTTTCCGGTTTTAGTTTTAAAGCATGTATGTATAGTCCTTCACAGGCTCAGTTAGTCTCCCCCAATAAACTTTTATTGAATATGCTGGTTTGATGCTTTCTACTCTTCTTGGAGGTGCAGCCTGGTTCAGATTTGGAGTAGCACCAGGCAGCCACCCTGGGGTGGAAGGGTCAGGCTTATAGTTGCTTTTAAATTGGCAGAGGGTTTGGAACTCAGTGGCTTAACTCTGTCACCTGCTGTTCTGGGTCTAGATAAGGGCAGTTTGGAGAAAGACTAGGTGTGATCATGTTTGCCAGCTTCTTAGCAGGAATGAGGACGTGGCAGATAATCCTGCCCCAATGCAACAGTAGGGAATAAATTGGAGGAGGTATGGTGGGATCATCATCTCCAGAGATGATGGGGTGGTGTCCATAGGTCCACCCCAGACTGGTGATGGGTCTTCAGCTCTGATGGGTCTACAGTGTCGATGGGTCTACAACGCAGATGGCTCTACAGTGGGAGGTAAATCTAGCAGAAACCAAAGGACCTGCTTCCCTTTCCAAGTGCTGTGCAGTTAGAGCATCTGTGGGGTTCACCTAGCCTGTGGGGTACATACCATCCCTTGCTCCCTTTGTTCACCATGTTTGGCTTCCTGAGTGGTGCTTCTTGTTTTATTCAGAAGTCTGAGCAGCCAAAGCACTTCAAATAATCTAAGGTGAATTTAGAAGCGTGGTGTGAAGTTACTTTCCAGTTGGTGCCTAATATTGTTTCACAGATGAGTAAGCTCTGATCATGAAGCAGAAAGAACCAAAGTGATTTGGATGGCGGATGGTTGCTGTCCCTGCTCTCCCCCCCCCCGCTCTCCTTGTTTGCTCGCATGTCTTTCTTTCTTCGACAGCCTCCCCCATCCTCTTAATCCCCAGGGTGGGGTGGGGAGAGCTGTCACTGTCGAATTCTTCCTCTTCTGAATTGGCCCAGAAGGATGGAAGCAAAGCCTACTCAAGGCAGAGCTTTCCTTTCCCCCTCCAGAACGTGCCAACAGCTTGGGTCTCAACTGTCATTAACGCAGGTTAGAGGATCATTGTAAGGCAGGTGCTTTTAGGGGAACGAAACACGGGGGTGGGAGTGAACCTGGAGAGCATTCTCACCTCCCCTTGCTTGAGTTGGCTATCACATGGATCTGCTTGAGTGCAGCAGAAGTGCCTGAAGTAGTCACGGAGCAGCCTCCCTTGGTGGCTGGCTGATGAGCGGCTCTTTCCACGGTTTTGCAGCCCTCCCCCCTTCCTTGGCTGCCCCTATCATCTCGCACCAGCTGTGGTTTTCTCAACCCCACCGATTGTGCAGGCTTGCTATCAGGAAGTGCCTTTTCCGTGTGGCAGTTGGTTCCAAGAATTTAACTTTTTATTTTTTTCTAAATGCCTGGGTTCAGCGCATTACACAGCTGGGGGAGAGCTTGCGACGGGGTGAGCCTCCAAGATGAATCTGTGAAATAACAACAACACTTTGGAAGTGTGCAAAGGGTTTGCGTGCTTCTTTGTTCGCCACGTGACCCCTGTTAGTTATCGTGTGTTCCTTTTGGCTTCTTCGATTCAGGCCCATCACAGTTCCAATTAAAGTCATGCAGTCTAACATGTTTGGCTTAAGGAAGTGACTTTGGCCAGCTTTGGGGGGAGCAAATGGAACCAGCAATGCTTGTGATGCAACAGAGTGCGCAGATGAACAAATCTAGGTCAGTTTCCACATTGACCTCACTTCCCTGCAAACTGATAAGGTATCTGTGGCTTTGATGGCCGCCTCTCTTCTCACCCATCAATGGCATTTGATCAATATCAGGGCATTTGGTTGTTCTATAAAGTCAGCAAAGGATGAAACCTTGGTAGGAAGCCAACTTTAAGGGCTTTACTCTAATGAGTGGTGTGTGGTGTGTCACGTTCCAGTGAACAATAGCAATATTTGTAGCTCAGGGTTGACTTGGAGGGTCCTTCATCCCCTCTGAACTTGGTTATTTCCTTGCAAAGGAAACCCAACTAGATAGCATCATCAGTGCAAGAAAGAAGAAGGTTTGTTCTCTGTTTTTATACAAGTGGCTTGCCCTGTCAGTGTTGGTGCAAGTGTTGCTTTCTTGAGTAGGCTGTGGTTTACAGTTTGTTTGTTTGTCTGAGCTAGTGGTTCCTGGATTGGGGTATTGTTTCCTACTTGATTGTTGGTCCAGTATTATTCCTGGGGAATTCTGGGAGTTGTAGTCGCCAAAGTTGAGAAACACTGGGCTAGACTTTGTGCATGAAGGATATTGTTGAATTGTGTTACAGTTGTATCACAGTAAGAGACTGTTATGCTCTTTGGAAACCCATTAGACAAAGGGCAGTTTATTTTAGGATTATTTTTATAAAATGGATTTCTTGGCTAATCTAATTTATTTGATTTTAGTAACAGTTAAATATAAACACAACTGTCTTGGAAACATGAAACTGTCATGAAACTATCTTTATATGTTTCACTTCTAGTGGATATACAGAGGTAGCCTTGACAAACGACCAAAATTGGGACCAGAATTTCTATTGCTAAGCAAGGTGATTGTTAAATGAGCCATGTCTTAATTTATAGTCTTTTGTGCCATGGTTGTTAAGTGAATAATGTGGTCGTTAGGTGAATCCAGTTTCCCCATTGACTCTTGTTTATCAGAAACTACCTGGGAAGGTCACAAATGGCATTGTTGGTGATTGTGTGACTCTGGGATGCTGCAACTGCCATAAATGTTAATGATATGCTCATGGGAACCGCTCCCAACCTATTTGTGACCGGGTGCAAAGCCTCGTTGTCTTTCTACAGAGAGTGCACACCTTCTTGAAAGCCAGCCACGTTGTGGGTGGGTGGATAACTCATGGCAATGAGTGCTTACTACTTATCATGACCTGGATTAATGAGAATATTCATAGGTATATACCCTAACCATGTGTTAAATGTTTCAGAGTCCCACTCTTCTGCTTTAACCCCAACTTCTGGTCTCGTGGCAATATCTTAATCCTCGCCATGTTTGAAGCAGCAAAAAATAAGCCCGTGGGTTTTCTTTCTGTGGCCCTTGATTGGGCTTGCCTTTTCCCAAGCTGGGTGTGCCAGATTGGGGAGAGGGGTGAAGGCACCTTTTCCACATTGCTATGTCAGCGATTAGAGGGTTATTTCAAACCAGCCTGCAGAGGGAATCTGATGCCAATGTCTCCCGTCTCTCTTACAAGTTCTTAGGTTGTAAGGAGAAAGAAGTCTCTGTGTGTTGTACATGCAGTTCTTTGGCTTCTCTCTCTTGTCTTGACAAACCCTTTCTTCTCTTTGAAGATGACAGGACCTGATTTGCATTTTTTGGCTTTCTCGGCACCTGAAGCAGAAATCAATAAAGCTGTCCCTGGTTTTGTCCTGTAAGAACCAGGTGGCGGAGGCTCTGGAGAGCCTTCTGGGCAGATGTGAGGAGATTTTTTTTCCTTTTTGGCTGCTCTCCCAACCACCCACCTCCCATCTTTTTTTTTCCTGACACACTCCAGTCCAGCACAATTTGTTGTGTGCAAAGCGTCTCTGTTCTGCTGTAATTGTTGAGCAGTTCAGCTTTCCTGTTGAAACCAGCCAGTACTTAGGCAAGAGAGAGGTCAGGCTGTGGATGGAGACAGAGAAAGGACACTATTTCAATAAATTTTTCTGAGGCTATAAAGTAGTCAAACTCCTCCTAATTCAGGATGTTTCCTCCTTCTCCTCCTCCTCCTCCTCCTCCTCTTGTCTCTTTCCTTCTTTGGAGCACCAGAGGGGAGGTAGCTGGAAACAGAAGGGAAAGTGTCAAGCTGTGAGCTCCAAAGCAATTAAAGAAAATTATGCACCTTTCCAGGCTATCAGAAGATGTGAAAAATGCTAATCACACAAGTAGGGTCATAGCAGATAGAATTTCAGCCTTCACCAGGCTGGATAGAGCAGAGGGAGAGACGGAGTGAGATGTCTCCCACTGCAGAAAGGGCCACTGGGCATTGTAATTTCTTTACCTTTTCAAAAGTTTAGCTAGCAACACCAGTCGCATCTCACACGGCCTCCTCCCTTCTCATAATTATCCCCGCAGGTCAGGAGGGTGAGGGCTCCTAATCACACTACAAATGGTTTGTGAGACTAGTCAGGGCAGCTCTTTATATTCTGCCGTCTGGGCAGTTTCTGAACCTAAAAAGCAGAGCTGACGCTGGAAATGTCTGGCTGGGGCTCCTGGCTGTTATTGTGTGCTGAAGGAAGACTTTGGTGGGTGATGGCTGGCGAGGGCAGAAAGAGAAAATGAAGTTCTTGGATGATCAATTTCCAACCCTACCATCCAAATTAAAAAGCCATACCTGACCAGGAATGGTTTCCTCCCCACTGTAGACAGCAGGGCAGCAGTGGAGGACCTCTTAAGAGATGTTTAGATTGTAGGACTTGAGAGGTCTTCCCTTGCCTGAGATCTTGAGGGCCATATTTCCTTGGAACAGACAGTTCTCACTAACTTGATCAGATCTGATCCTACAAGCTGAGCTCAGTATAGATGTTTGGATCTTTACAGTCTGCCTATTGCTGAACATTCCAGGAATGAAATCCTCACATCTGGAGGGTGTCCAGTTCGGGGCAGCTCCTTGTGTTCCTGTAACTACAACTTCATTCACAGGCAAGGGATGCCTCTTTGCTCCCATCATGTATCTCCTCCTTGACTCATTTGCCTCTCCAATTTGTTTTTAAGACCAAGTCTGCTCCAGTTTGCTCTTTCCTTAAGGCTGAATATCCTGAGATTTTGGCTTAGGTTATGAGTCATCAAAAGGAAGTGAGTTGCCAAAAGCTAAAAAAGACAAGATTAAAAAAAACAACAATTTAATGATGGTTATTCCATCCTTGGAAAAAGAGAATGTTTAAGTGGTTGGTGTCCTTATAAATGTGGACATAGAACTTGGAGATCTTCTGCTCTCAGACATGCAGCTCAAGATTTGATTGAAGCCTGTGAAGCCCAGAGTTGGCTCCATGGATTTTCTCATCAGGACCTCTGGAGGTCACCAGTTGGAGAAGCTGGCTGAAACTGTTGTGCCTGCTTTATTGTACTTCTTGGAAAAAAAAAATCTACAGTTGCCTGTAGGAGTTGATATCCCACCTTCCCATTGAAACCCTATCTAAAGAGACTTGTCGAACTGAGAGCATACAGTATGTTGAACGTTCCTTTCCCATGCTCCTGTTTCAGATACCTCATGACCAGTCCTGATCCCTCCTCCCCACACCTGATACATTTTCTGGAAAATAGCTGATCATTCTGAAGTCCAGTGCTCCAAAATGGAGGAGACTCGCTTCAACGTCGGGCAACACCATCCTGCTTGCATGGTCATTTAATAAGACTTCCCCTTTTCAAGCTGGTCTGGTTGGGAAGCTGATGCCCCTCTCAAACTGTTCTCCGTCTCTGTATTATGGGATTTGGATGCCTGAAGCTTTTAACGGTAGACAGGGTGGAAGAAAATATAGGTGAGATTTCTCCTTTAACCGTGCCCTTAGTCAGAACAACGATTTCACCGGAGCCCTTCCACCTCTCTTCTCCTTTCTCCCTGCTGATTTCTTTTCTCCCAGCCAATCACCCCCTTTGCAGAAGAGGAAAAGTGACAAGGAGATGCATCTCCTGAGCTGTTGGCAGCCCCCAAACTGCTTCTCCAGCGCGGGGAGGCTGTACTCAAATTACCATCCCAACCACTTCGGGTCATATAGCTCAGTGAGTCATTAATAAAAGGAAATTGCAATCAGATTCTATTCCGCACAAGTGGGGTGAGGAAGAGAACATTAACGATGCCGTCAGCAAGATGACTGGGGCTGGTTGTAAAGAGACCCAAATTTGTTTTCAAGGCTTGAGCGAGACCTGGGGAAGATTTGGGGGGATGAGGGGGGAGGAAATCCTTTATGTGAGGAAATCACAAGCAAGGGTTGCAAGTTTTCTCTTTAGAGGAAGAATAGATGGTTGCCACCAAGCTGGAGAGCGAGGATAATTTGATTTGGCAGCAAAGTTGGCGATTCTGGGCCTGTGAATTTGCTCTGGGTCAGGCTTGGTCACTAGTCTGCGATCTTTTCTAGGCTAGGACCTTTGAGCTGTCCACCATGGTTACCTGCTCTTCTCCCTCTCTCCCATAACTTGGCTAGTGGGAGCCGATTGCGCAAAAAACAAAGTGGAGTTAGGTAGAAGGGGAAGATTTGTTTTTGCTGAGTAAGTGTGAGTAGGGAAGTGCAGTTGTAATGCATGGGCGTGCACAAACAGAACCACCTCTGCAATGGAAGCTGTGGCACAGAGGTGACCCCCTGCCTCAGTTGCCACAAGTGTAGAGAGGAAGTTGTAAGTGCAAGAAGGTTTCTCCTTCTGGGTCCAGAGGTCTACCGTTACGATGACTTGCTTGGTTTGTGAATTCCATCTCAAAACCTTGGTCCAGTCATCTCCCTCTGAGACGCAGAGAAGATGCTGGAGAGGCCTTCTGGATCACAGATCAGAGGTGGCCTCCTGATCCTGCCAGGGGGAAGCCATTGAATGAGTTTTCTGGGAAATGGAAGCGGGTTGACAAGATGAAGGCATCTCTATGGCCCATGTCCATTGCAAGGGCCATTGATCTTTCCAGAAATGTATGTGCTTCTTTGTTTTTCCAGCACCCTTCAAGGCTTGCCAGGGCCTCCCTCAGTCCTTCATCTTAGTGGGCATGCCCTCAGCCGCCCACTCTGTTTGTTTGTTTGCTTGTTTGTTTGTTGTTGCAGGTGTTCTGTACTTCAGTTCACCCAGGATTAGCTCCATATTAACCCCACACTGAACGTGCATCGTTTCCTTCCCGGCAGGTCCTAAATTCCGTTGGCATGGCAACGGTGTCAACCACTTTTGAGGGTCTCTCTTTCACTCTAACCCCCCTTTTCTTTCCCTGTGATAATTTGACAAGGGGAGGGGGGAGAGGAAGAAAAGGAGAAAGCATGAAAGGAAGAAGGGAAGGAGAGAGGCAGTGGACTGTTATCACAAAAGGCTTATATTCTCTCTCCCCCCCACATTCCCCAGAGCTGCAAAGGGACAGAAGGACGACTGTGACCTGCTGGTAAATAGCAGAAGAAATCGGTGACGTTGCAAAGAGTAGAGTCTTCCATGGCACACCTTTGCAGAAGAAGGAATGCCAGTCTTCATAGGCTTCTTGGACATCCGCTATCGTCCAGGCCTTCTGCATCTCAAAGCAGTCCACCAGCGTCCTGCCTAAATGGATAAGGACTGCAGTTCCCGGCATCCCCCATTAATTGGGGATGGGCAGTAGGTTTTTCAGTGCCAAGGAATATCCACTTTTGCCAACATTCAGGAAGGTTGTTTCTTTCCAGGTGATGCGTGAACATCTAACAAAGCAAAGGTCAATATCCTGTACTTCATTCTACTGCCCAGAGCGTAGCAGAACAATTGCAGCTTGATTGCTTGATGGATCAATAGGTATCTATCTGATGGCTAAAAGTCAAGGATGACTTGATGGCACATTAAGCCAATGTTACTCCTTGGCAGCCACGTAGCTAGACCTTATCCAAGATCTGTCCCCAACTTATCCTTCAGGTCTTCCTATAGCACTGTTAGGCTCGAAGCATCAGGCTCAGTCGATACAATTCTAGTCGACAGGTTTATTGAAGCTCACAAGACTTCTCCAACTGCCGAGGTCACAAGACTTTCTCCAACTGCCCTCCAGGTACTTGCACTCCCCAGATAAGACTCACGGTCTTCACAAGGGGTTGGACCTTTGGCGTTTGCACCTGCATAATGACTCCTGGCTGATCCCCATCTTAACTCTGGCTCTGCCCTTCCTTCTCCCACAAGTGCCCTTGTATCAAGCCCATCTGCCTTGCTGCTGGTCATCCTCTTCTTCCCTTCCTTCTTCATTATGAACCTCTCAAGAGAGCTGGGTCTTTGCATTGATGGATTGAGTGACTGTATGCCATCAAGTTAGTGTGGATTCTTAGCAACTGCAAAGATAAACCATCTTCAGGGTAACCTGTCTTTAGCCTTGTGCTTCAGGTCTTCCGAGAGCGTACCCATCATCATTATATTAAGTCCATTCTTTTTGCTGCTGACTGACTTCTTCTCCTTCCTCCCACCTTTCTCAACATTATGGACTTACCAAGGGAAAGGATTCTTTTCATAAGGTATCCAGACTATAATGCTCGAGTTTGAGACACATTAGGAAATGCTCAGTCTCCAGATCAGAGGGGGATAGGTCGAATTAAAAGGAGGAGGGTTAAATTTAGATTTCTTCCCTGAAGCTAGTGGTCTTCCCTTGTCCAAGGATGGCAAATTTTGATCAAAAGAAGTCAGAGTTTAAATTTGTCTGAAGTAGGTTGGATAAAAATGAAATAAATAAATGTGAAGCAATATGAATGAGGTATACAATTGCAAGCACATCTGTAGGAAATAGGGCAGCATGCACAGTTGCTGTATTGCACATTAACAATGCTGGAAACAGAATGTGTTTCCTTTTGTGTCCCCCAGTGGGCTATAAATGAAACATGGCAGAAATCGGGGACACTCTCCCCACATCTGGGAAACTGGGAGAGAAATACCTCCTGGCTTCTGAGGGCAGTTGTAAGGGTATCAAGAGACAAGAAATGGCTTCCAGCATTGCCCTTGTGGTCCTCTCTCATCACTGGTTTTATCTGCTCTTCTGTCATCCTGAAAAGGTCCTGGAAGTTTCTCACTTGTTCTGCCAAGACTGGTGGCCAAGGTCAGATCCTAAAGCCATCTGCATTGTTAAAAACACAGAGCAAAATAGCCTGGCGTGTGGGCACACAGGCTATAGGAAAAGCATCATGCTGGGAGCTCATGTCCTGTGCATGTGACCCGATCATCAAGATAGAGTCATGTGGTTCTCATGTGTACAGGTAGTCCTTGACTTATGACCATAACGGAGCCTGCCCATTACAGTCGTAAGCTGTGATGGTCATAAAGCCGGTTATTTTGTGACTGGACCAGTTTTAACAACCTTTTTTTTGCAGTGGTCATTAAGTGAATGACATGGTCGTAAAATGAACCCATTGTTCACTATGGGCCATTTTTGCCAAAAAATTGGAAGAAATGCTGGTTTTGGGCAAGAACATTATAAAACACTGCCACATGACTGTGGGATGCTGCCAACAGATACAGATATTAGAGACAGATATAGATGCTTTATTGGCCATGCGAAGAATTTAACTCCGGTACAGCAGCTCTCAGTGTGCTTGCAAAATAACATAATAATATAATATTACACAGTAATATAATAATAACAAACGGCCATAAATGTGGGTTTGTTGATAAGCATCTGGCACGTGGCCGGCAAAAGTTTGGAAATGGATCATAAGGACTTTTGGTGGGGACCCTCATAACTTCGAATGGTCTTTAATTGGTGGCAAAGCATTATTATCTCTGTTCTGGGTTTAGTTATAAGTACCAAATCAGTAAAAGTGGTCATGGGGACCCTGGTGGGGACCTTCCTCTCTCCTCCCTTGCGTGAATCTAGTTTATCCCTCCCACCCCCGTCTTATCCCTGCTTCCTTCCGATTCTACTTCCCTCCTTCATCAGTTCATCAACTCTCGAGGTTTGCCTCAAGATGGAAAGGAGGGTTTTGCTTGGGTGCATGACTTGATAAATGCAGGGAGGGGAACGCGCAACATCCTCCTTTTCTCTGCAAACCTCCCATTGTGCTTGTTTGTGGCTTCCAGGGGCATTTTTACTTTTGACTAGCAGACAAAATAAATTTTTACGTGTTTACTTTTGACCAGTAGGCAGCAAGCGCCACATTGTAACGTGAATGATTTGTCCCAGCCAGGGCAGTGGTAGAGATGATATATTTATGAGCTGCGCTATCTTCTAAACAATTCTTCCGTATTGACCCAAAGCAGTGAGAGGAGCATAGGTGTGCATTTTGGAAGGAACTCTTGGGCATTCAGAAAAGGTTCCAGCTTCACCTCCAGGTTTAAAGGGATCAGCGAGCAGGGAGGAGGGAAGAACCTCCCCAAACCTGCTGAAAGACGCTTAGGCTGTCTTGCAAGTCCGCTGCCGGTATCTGGGCGCGCACACACACGAACCACCGGGAACCTAAGTGCTTTCCGAGAGCCGGAGGAGGTGGGCACCTCTGACTCTTCAGAGTGCAACAGCGGCACCAGGGACTGATTAGCAGGGGAGTGAGAAAGGCTTTGTGTTATTTGCAACCCAGAGCCATAGGAGAGCGGAGTAGAAGCTCCTTTTCTGTGCTCAGAAAGCTGGAAAGATAGGGCCTTGGTCTTCCTGATATCCTTGTTATTTGGGATATTCTAATTAAACCCGGCCGCAGCTTATCCCAGGGGGAAGTTATCTTGACGCCTCTCCGCGCGCACACCGAAGCAAGCCACCCTTCCCCCCGATGACGGAGAGGTCCGTGGCCCTGGAACCAGACTGGGACATATGTGTGCGGACATGAAGCCCAGCAGATTTCCACAGGCCCACCACAAATAGCCTGGTGCACTCTAATTTTGGTTGTGGCTGGAGATGACAATGTATTTTATAGTTTCTGTTTACCCGGGGCGTGCCGCCTGAGTCATCAGCCTGCTGTTTTGCTAGATCAACATTCCCCTTCCTTAATGAATTATTTAATTGGAAAGAAATGAAAGGCACAGCCAACATTTTTCTTCTCCTCCCTCCTTTTCCAAATCTGGAGGAAAGGCTTCGGGGTTCCGTCCCTGCTTCCAGGAGAAGTGGTCCCCCCTCCTTTCCTCTCACCCTGGGGCACCCTCACACCCAGGACCCTTTGGCAAGTTCTGAGCCCAGGAGAGATGGGGCTGAAGGTTCAAAATGTGAATTTTCCGGCTTTCCTCCTTCCCTTCTTTTTAATAATAATCCTTTAAAGTTGTTTGACATCTGTAACAAACAGCTGGCATCTTGCTCTGGAAGAATGTCCTTTTATTTCTGAGCAGGTTGAACTGCCATTAATAGTATAATTAGGTGATTATCACCATACAGCAGAAAACTGCTTAATTGCAGAGAGAGAGAGAGAATTTCTTGCATTTTCATCTCTTTTTTTTTAATGGTTGTGTTTGTTGTAGTCTGCAGGAATTCCATGCATTTCCTCCCCACCTTTTTGTCATTTGAGGCAGCAATTACTAGAATTGCACCTGGCAGCTGCTAGAGCATTGCCAAATTTTGTCTCTAAGTATCACCTTATCAGGTGATGGGTGGCCCGGGGGGAGGGAGGGGGTGTAGATCAAAGATTCGGCAGAAGCCGCTGTGCAAAAAGTTCAAGGTTGCATTTGAGTTCAAGGATCCAGTAACAGGTGATTTATAAATCCTTTGCTGGAGAGCACTCTTCTAGGTCAGGTTGTGAAAAGAAGCTGTGCTGATCTCTGAAGTGGCAAAGATTATGGACCCACGTTCTTGTGGGGTCCTTGATGCTCTCTGAACTTGGTTCCAGGAGGACCAAGAAGAACTTTGGTCCTCAAGGAAGATTAAGGACAACCTTAGTCCTCCTGGAAGACAGTGGAGGATCTTAGGAGAACCAAGCTCAGGGAGCACCAAGGACCCCCCAGTTCTACCCTAAGCTACAGATATTCTCTTCTGTTGGTGCCTACATTCTTGTTTGTCATTGGTGTCTGGTGTGACCTTTTTTTAAAACAACAGTCTAAAAGATAAGAAGACCTGGGTGGACTCCCTCCACAAGTCATTTTGGATACTTGGTGTTACCCACACGTTCAATGTCTAGGTCTGGCTTGTGAATCGCACCCTCTGGGTTGACTTTCCAAGATTGCCACGCATCTATGAAATAAATTTGGGGAGCACGTGGCATAGAGGAGATCTGAGCTCGGGAGCCAAGTTCCCTTTTCACAGAGAGTGAAAGCGGCTCACCAGAGAGACAGGCCCACCATCTCTCAAGGCAGCCAGATTCACCATTAAGTGGCTGGAGCTCTTAGGAGATGCTTGGCTAACATCCCTTCTAGCTGTTTCCACCCACCGGGTTCCAGCCCCCTCCAATCATATTCGACCCTCTGTGTTCAGGGGTGGCATACCTCTGTGTGCCAGTTGCCAGAGGAGCAAGCCGCTACACCAGTGCTCTAATTGTGGGTTTCCCGGAGGCGTGGTGGTTTTTCTGCAGTGAAGCAGGCGGCCACACGTTCATGGGTTTATTCCCTCTCTTTCTACCTCTCGCCCCAGTTTGAAATGTTTCGCAAAACCACAGCGGCTCTGGAAGAAGCCTTCAGTTGCACAGTGCCTTAGGGCTACAGGCAACAATCCTCACAACCTCCCAGAGTTTAAAAAAAATCACACAAAACCCCGCATCCTAGCCACCCATGGCTCCAAGCTTGCTTGCTTCTAAGAAGCCACTTCGCTGTAACTTGGCAGGGGGCAGATCAAGTCCTAAGATTAAAAGCCAGTCAATCAGATCCAATTGGCAGGAATCAAGCCCCGGCGCCTCTTCCTCCCCTCCCCACGACACACACACACTCAGCACAAAAAGGTCCAAACAGCTGAGCCGCTGACATGCGGGCGGCATGAAGAGATGAAAGCCTGTGAGCAGAACGTGTCTGTCTCGCTTGAAGAGGAAATATAAAAAGAGGCCTCCAGCCACCTCGGAGCTTATTGTTCAGAGACCTGTTCCTTTAGCTACTAAAAGAAGAGAGAGACACGAAGGTTTTCACTGGGTCATCGGCTCTATTGCTTCCAGAGGAAGCGGGGTTTCCGTGCTTTCTCTACGGGGTGGCAGCGCACCAGGCCTCCCCCTTCTCCTCCTGGGAACAGGGCAGGCCATCCGGTGGGTCAGGTGGTGGGCTTCTCCCTCCCATATGCCTGCTCCCTTGATCTGACCGGGACGGGCAACCAAGGCTCCGAGAAGTTAAGGAAGCAAGAGACCCACCAACTGACCACAAGGGTTGAGCGAGTTGAGCTGCCCACCAGGGCTGGTCTTGCCCCATGAGGCCCAAGGGCCATGAGGCCCACTTTAGTGTCCATTTGTCCATAAAACTGGTGGTTGCATAAATCAGCATATTGGCTTGGGGGGTGGCTCTGATTTTGATCAGATGGAAAACCATCTAAGCTGTCAGGAGGGTGTTGGGTCTGTCTGATTATTGGACAGCCTGTGGTCAGCCTGTGCAACTTACGGTGAGAATCTGAAATGGTGCTTTGATGTGGCAGATAGGGCTTCACCATCTGTTCCAATCCTAGATCTGTTACTTGGCTTTCCAGGTGTTACTAGGACTTCTAGTTCCTTGTCTGTAAAATGAGAACATTTAATCTTTTTGCCCTGGGCTGGTTGGAGAAGCTAAGGTGATGATTGCATTGAAATTGGGCTTCAAACAGGTCATGCTGATGCATTTTTTTCTGGTATGCAATTATTAGGTGGTGTTTTTGTTGTTGCTGCTCTCGTATATATAATAGCAATATAGCGAGCTATTGTGTTGTCATCTTCCATCAAACACAAGGGAAAAATATCCAAACACTTGAGGAAAAATCCCAGGATGATATACATTAGAAATTGGAAAGTAGGCAGCTGCATACCTTTTCCTTCCAAACTCTGAAGATTACTTTTCCTCAAGAGATGTTGTTGCATATATATCATAATAATTATTATCAATGTGCTCATCTGAAGTTCCCATTCAGGGCAGAAATTGTGTTCAAGGATTCTGTCTACACATACTTGGGGTCAGAGCTTGTTGGCTTTGTGTTGCATCTTTCACTGGCCAACAAGCTCTTTTGACCTTCAACAGAGACTGTTTGAGATGGCTTTCTACAACCCAGATGTCCAGCACAGCTGGAAGACGTCTCCGTGGGAGCGGTTGGCTTCCACAGCCACCCACTTCGAGGACAACATAAATGTGTGGTCTCTTGGGACATCTACTGGTTCCAAGCTGGGCTGAGTGCGTCTTCTTCCACTGCCCTGGCCAGCTTTTATCACAGCGGTAAGGAAGACCCCTCGGAGGCCTGTCAAGACGCACGTGCGCTTTCCAAGCCACCAGCCGGGCGGAGAAGCAGAGTTCTTGCTTCAGAGTGCCAAATCAGAAATGACAGGGTGGCAGGCTGGCCACCTCGTTGCGTAAAATGTTGGCCGCCCTGGCAGGGGCCCCGAGTGGCTGCACATCCGTCCCCTCCCTGCCTGGGACGGGTTGCTGGTTGCCTGTGGAATCTTCAGCCTGCAAATGTATGCCAAATAATTGTGCCTAAATTTATGATAATCCCCGGAGTGAAGGGCAGGAAGGAGCCGAGGCTGGGAGGTGCTTGTTCCCGTTGCCCAGTTGGGATTTCTTCTCAGCTGAGAGGTGGAGGCGCATGGGGACGCTTCTGGGCAGCACCAGTGCAGGGGGCCCTGACGCCTGTCTCCATCTGCGTCGTCTGGGGGCTTGGGGGAGAAGGCGGCATGCCACAAGCCCCACACCCTCTCCGTATTGGGCTAAAGAGTCAGATCTTCCTTCGGACAACGGCCTACAGGTAGTCCACGAGGTTTCATCCTACGTCATGAGGGTCATAAGTTGAGGCACCCCTGTGAACAGACCCAATTTTATGACTTTTTTTGTAGTGGTCGTTAAGCGCGCACCATGGCTCTTAAGCAAATCAGTGCTTAAATCCTATGGGTAGTTTTGCCAAAAAGGCAAAAAAACATTGTAAATTGCGATTGGTTGTATTGACCGGAATGCTGCAACCAGCCAAAAAAATGAGCCGATTGCCAAGCACCCAAAATGTGGTCATGAGGTTGTGGTGTGTGTGCGTGTGTGTATGCGCAGCCGTCGGAACTCTGGAAAGAGGTCGTAAGTAGCTTTTGGAGGGTTGGTCATAACTTTGAATGGTTGCTAGGTAGCCAGCTGTTAAGTGAGGACTATAGATTTCAGTTGTGGCAGCTTGTTGTGATGGAGCCTCCTTGACCCTGGATGCAAAAACTTGCTTCAGAATTTCAGGAGGCACAAGAGATTTGGCATCCCAACCCCACATAGGAGCCTCATTTAGTGACCAGTCCAGCCTAGTCATTGTAGGAGACAGTTTCTGGTTAACAGAGTTTAATAAAACTTGTGTCTTTAAATACCTGTTGTTAGCTGGAAACCATGCTAACCGAGTCCAGTCTGGGGTTGCTGAAAAAATGGTGACTTCTGAGCGCCAGGTGTGCTGCATACCAAAATATTTTCTCTCTACATGATGGAGCTTGCAGCTCAGTCAACTCCTGCCTGTGTCTTAGGCTGAAGCATGCACAAAAATGTGTTTATTCAGAAGGCATGTGCACAAAAGCATACTGTTTATTAGGGAAAGCCTATCATTGCTAAAACATGCATTTTTTTCTTAAGATGTATACGAACGTACCCTACAAGAAGCCTGCCCAAAATTAATCTGAAGGGATATGTGTGTGTGTGTGTGTGTGTAGAAGTCACAAAACTGAACCTCAAGCCATACCACCATCCCAAAAGGATCACCTTCCTCGGGATCTAGTGTGACTTATGAAGAGAGAAATAATACGCAGAGAACGTCAGCCTTCTTCAAACGCTGCCAAGAAACATCACAATGCTGCCGATGTATGTGCCCATTCAGAAGTTCAGAGATGTGAAACCGTGCACTGGGGTACAGGTCCAACGCTCTGCTTGTGCTCCTTTTCCCTCTTCCCTCCTCCTTTTCTTTCATTGTTTTGCTGACATCCTTTCCTCCCTTTGGGGCTGAGTGTCAGAAGACATTAGCCACCGAGGATGAGGGCTTGGCGGGTATTCAAAACCCCGCCAGGGGATGCAGCCTTGCAAAGAGCGAGGAGGAAGGGTCGGCCTCCCTTC